>JAQIUW010000042.1:0-13530 GCA_034697105.1 Lithobius agilis | reverse complement strand
ACAGAAAGTTAGTCTAGAGAACACCACTTTCCTTCATAAAAATGAATACTCTAGCTAAAATAAATTAAATAGTAAATATAACTTTTTTATTAATAACATAAATAAAAGGTTATTGTTATTGTGACCTATGTTTTCTGTTATTTAAATTTGTTTCCATTGCTCAACTTTTAAAATTACTATTGTAGATTTTTTTGTACGAGAGTTATTAGATGTTCCGTCTTAATAATTATTGTTTTATCATGTAATTAAAATTTATAAAACAGTGGAACTACGAAAAAACAAGTAAATGTTTCCTGTAATTGTTTTTTTTTCATAGTTAACTTGATGAATGGATGCGCGTAGCTCACAAGTATAATAAACAATTTACTTGTGATCTACACGCATCCATTCATCAAGTTATCCTCACTTGCATTGCTCAAATCGAACATTTAAACTACAAGGACATTTAAAAAAATATAGGGATACTAAAGCTTAGTCTGCCATGGGCACCAGCAACCGTAGACCTCGCACGATGTAAACTAAGGTCGCGAGGAACAGTCCCTTGCTACCTCTCCACCAACTAGAAAGGCTGCATTCACTCCCGCCCTCTTTCTGGTTGGTGGAAAGGGAGCAAGGTACTTTTAGTTACGTCGTGCTGGGTGTAGGACCTGCACTGACAAAAACAACAGCAAAACTGGGATTTATAAGCAGACAGTTCAGGTAACATGTTAGCAAAAGCCAGACTCCCCCAGACCTTATTGCACAGACAACAATTGTTCCTGCACCAACCGTATAGCCTTCCCCCAACTAGCCGGTGGAGGCAAACGATCCTGGTCAGGTTTTTTTGGATTTTCATAACACGAAATCATCATATGGTTTCAAGTCATAAGTACACATACTGACACACGGCTATCCTTCCAAACAGCTTACTGCTTTGTGACGTTTCGGTGGCCATCTTCTGCAATTTTTAAATAGTGCTTGGTTTTCTTCAAGCTACAATAATTTCAAACCATTAAAAAATGATAATCCTATCATCTGGACCTTACAACGAGATCATCCACATTCTGCCGAATATGGACCAAATGCTATGAGGAGCCACCATCACTAACAACAGCCAAAGCCAATAAGAACCAATGATTGAAGAAAACCACTCAATTTTTGCAAATGGCAGCAGATAGCCACCGAAACGTAACAAAGCAGCAAGCTGTTTGGAAGAATAACCGCACGTCAGTAAGCATACTTATGGATTTTCAGATTTAGACAGCCTGTAGCAAAAAGATTTCGGCAGTCAAAAGATAAACTATCAGCATTTAAAAGCTACGTACTAACATTATTTGTTTCTCCTTTTTACTTGCTTGCCTTTTAGTCTTGATAAATACCATTTTCGCAGGCATTTGTTGTTTGCTTTTTATTTAATTATACTCTTTATTTTTGCATTATGCATATCTAGGCTGTTTCGGTACTTTCGTCTTGTTGAGCATAATTAACAATGGCTACTGGCACAACCTAAAAGTCCATCGCCTGTATCGTTTTCAGTTAAAACTTTTTTGCCCATGAAATGATTATTGGACCACATATTTTTAATTGGCATTTGTTAGTAAACTAGTAATTCAAAATTTATACACCAGAAGCAATGCTAGATTATATGGCACTTGTTGTAAATTGTGATTATCATACACAAAGTTTTAATTATTACTTGAGTTATGGCTTTAAGGTCTATGACAAAACCTGGCGGCATGGGATTCTTCTGTATCCACATTCTTATGGATTCCATGGTTTTTTGCCACTTTTTGTATGAATTTCCTTTCAAATTGTCTGTTCAGTGGGCGTGTTGGTACTTCCTTTTCATACTCGCATGTCTAAGAACCTGGCGTGCCCCAGGGAAGTGTCTGCAGTGTAACATTATTTGTTGTAGATTCTGTGAAGGGAGCAGGTTGTCATAGCACTGTTACAAAGCCCGAATTAGTCATACATGTCTCACCCATTGTTTGCTGGCTGGACCAGGCAAGTTTGTAATGAGTAACAACCAGCATTAACTGTTCGGCTCATTTGTTCGTTGGGTCTTCCTAGTGAGCTTGCCCAGCAGCTGCGTGATTATTCTGAGCAGCTGAGGAAGGTTCTCAGGTTTTTTTTTTATTATCAAGCTTTATACCGCTTTGTAACTTTTTTTGCCTTTTGGCTTGATTTGACCTTAGCTTGACTTGACACTGACTTGACATCTTTTGGCTTGACAGCAAACTTTTAAAAATATCATCATCTTCGTTACTGTTTTATCTTTCTACTCACTATTTTGGCTTCTGTGTTATGGTTGTCTGTGTAGGGCGCAAATAACCAAAGCTGTTGGCGTGCCCATAAAACCCTACTGCTACTACTACTACCATGGCTTTAAGTAATGCTTTGAAACTATGCAGAAAATAATAACTTGAGGAAATAACAATGTTTTTCTTAACAGGCCATGTGTTCTATGTCTAATGCTGTCCGTTCTGTGTTCTGACGTGTCAGTCATATGCTCCTGCTCTTCATATTGGATACTCTCCTGCTTACCCAAGTGGTAGAGCATGAACACATAACTGAGACTTCAGCCCAAAGATAGAGCAGTATTGGTAGTAGGGTTTTATGTCACTTCAACAGCTAAGTTATCTGCACCTCACATAGAAAATACTAAAACATTATTTTAAGCCTAAAAAGTCGATTTACTCGGACAAATGTAAATGGTGAATGTAGAGATAAAAGCAGTGACAATGGTGACAAAATAAATGGCAAAAAGTTATAAAGCGGTATAAAGTTTGACAATTTTTAAAACCCCAAGAACCTTCCTCAGCTGCGTAGAACAACTTCCTACCCACTGAGCAAGATCACCTGCCAATTGGTAAATTAGACCAGTCGACCAGTATGTGACGAATAGTTAGTGGTTCAGCAAAGTTTTTGTTGCCTGGACAAGGTGCAGCCCGCAACAGAAAACAAATGGGTGAGACATGTACAGTGAATTCGTTACCATTCTATGACTACTTCCTCCCTACGATTCATTTGGGAGGACGTAGGCCATTCTTAAAGCACGCCTTCACAGAATGAAGGCCTGCCACCTTTCCCGAAGCTTAGTTCTCAAGAAATAATGGAGATCCTTGTCAAAAATTGGTAAAGCTTTAATGTCAGAGAGCTTTTGGCTAGACGATCAGCAAGTTCTCTACCCTAAATCCCCACAAGGCCACGTAACCAGCATAGGACAACAGACTTGCCTGCTACCGTTAGTAGTGATAAGCATTGCTGTGTATGCTGGACCATGGGGTTGCTGGAGTCAAAGCAAGATAGTAACTGCAATCAGCTCAGAGAATCAGAGAGTTAAAGTTAAAGCGACTGTGGTATAGTGCAAAATAAAAAGTAGGCCTATTATTTGTTTTTAACTTGAGCTTGTAACCTTCACCTTTGAAATCTGCCTTTGTAACATTTTTAAGTCTTTGCAATATTTTTAACTGACTGTCTTAACTTTAATTAGGAAAGTGATCTTTGCAAGAGTTTGCTTGATATTATAATATTACGTTGTTATAAACTGTTATTTTGTAGGACGGTCTTCAAATTGAAGTGACAAAGGCGTTGCAGAATAATACTTGTGGTTTGTGTGGCAGTTATGATGGATTCAACAACAATGATCTCAAACTAGCAGATGGTTCTGTAACTAATGATTTACTTAGTTTTGTCAATTCCTGGAAAATGAATGCAATTGGAGGTGAGTTATTATTTAGCTGCAAGTTTTAATTTTACTATGAAGAAACGTATTTTATGTTTTTGTTTAAATCAGTTTAGAGATAATCATTTGATAATAGGCAATTTCATACTGGATGCAAAAAAGGTTGGAAACAGTAACTTATGCTAAATCCAATTTGTTCAATGGGAATTCAATAAACCTTGATTTATTAAGTCTGCATCGGATATCTATCGCAAAGAACACCAGATTTCACGCCCAAGAAGTTGCTGGGGCAGCAAGTCGTGGTCCATCATGCCCGGAATTATACAGCGCTGAAGCGGGGACTGTGCATGATGTGAAGCAAAGCAGCCAGTTTATCATGAGGGAAAACAGACCCGCAAACATACAAGTTGTTGCTGCACGACTGCTAGACACGGTCAACCAAGAAAAGGAACTCGTCGTTGGTGAATGCTGCATATCCCAACCTTTATTCTTTGGGATTGTCTACATCCAGGTCAGTGTAGACTTGTGGACTGTATCTACACGTCCTTCTTCATCCGGATGTGTGTCACCTTTTCTGGAACACATATGGAACCGTGTTTCATTTCATTGTTCCTTAAGGCCAGTTGAGCTTCTGCCTCTCGACTGGTCGCATAAGGCCCATTGATTCCCCATTGCATACTTTGCTTCTTGTGACGGTCTACATTACGGCTTAAGTACTAGTGTGGTAACAAGATCACGCCAACCTTCTTCTGAGGGTAACTCTACACGGCCCTCTTACTCTTCACAATCTTTTCACATAAGTGTTTCGGGAAGAATAAGACATCCATTTGGGATGGCTGCAAATTTCTGCGGTATGAAATTTTGCTTACCAAGTGTTCCACATTAATGTGTCGGTACTCTAGGCGGTTCATCTGGCTCTACAACATTTTCTACCAGTGTGTAGAAACAGGGTCATCTAATTCCAGATGAATAATATAACTAGATGGCCAAATCTGCTATTGTGAAAGAACGCTCTTGGAACAACTCCATTTCTTTGTCATGTATTTTCCAGTTGTGTCTTTGCACCACATTGCTCTATTGCTGTTGCTCATCCCAAGACATCTGAACCTTACTGCCGATACTCTGTGTCAACACAAGCTGCTGTCAACGACAGACTGAACACTTTTAATCCTGTTGGGACAGCCTGTTTGAGCATTTTGTGAAAACCCAATCGTCGACCTGTTCGCCACACGAATTGCAGCTTGAGTCCCTCCGTTCATCTCTCCTCTTCTAGACACCAGGGCCTGGAGGAACGACCTATTAACCATGGGTGGGATGGGTCGTCCTCCAATCTCTTTTTCCTAATTCACATTGCTTCATCACATCATGCTCAAGCTACATCATAGGCGTACAGGTTCGTTCTTGTAGCCCCAAACTGGTCCGCCCAATCATGGCTAGCCACTCAGTTGGTCGTCACTCTCCCCAGAAGACTTCTATTTCTGCTAAACTGAGTACCTAGCACATGGGAATCTCCACCTCTCGGACTTTCAATACCCACGAATGGCTACTGTCAAACGAATGCAAATTGGTTTTCCAGCAGGCTTTCTAGTCATTGTTGCCCCACGTCTTGCTGCTGCCGTACAAACGCAGTAGGCTACAGCCAGCAACTGTAAATCCAAGTATAGATTGTGGGAAAATTGTATCATCAACACAGCACATGCTCTTCACACTCTTCCCAGAAGACTTCCATTTATTTTAAGCCTGGTGACCTAGCAAATAGGAATCTCATCCTCTCCGACTTCTAATACTCATGGATGGCTACCATCGAACAAATGCAAATTGGTTTTCCATTGGGCTTTCCAGTCAACGTTGCCCCAAATCTTGCTGCTACCGTACAAACGAGTGCACCTAGCATTTGTAAATCCATTTGGATGTTGTAGGGAAATTGTGTCGTCAGCAGATGATTCATGCTCTCCCGCTTTTGTTCAGTTAACCTCTTTTCTGGCGTTTCTGCAAGATGATAGGCATTGTCAACGTCAGCTATTAAAAGTTACCACTAAGTACTACAGTCTGTGTTTCATGCTGCTGGCTATGCAAACCTGCTCACTGACTATAAGATCGTCAATGCCATCTGTTCCTTCTGTCTGAAACATCCCGTTTTCCAACAACTTTTTCCAGCATGCGACCTACCACTGTTCTTACATTCCGTTGTACGGTACTCTAAAAAGCCTTTAGACAATACCGACCAGTCTTTTCTCACTTAGAAGGCGATGGTGTTAATAATAGCTTTAGTGTCAGGTTTTTACCGGGGAGGGAGCTGCGCCTGGTTTGCTGACCCTTTCGTCCTTCGGTTCAAACGACACTATTCCGCAGTTTGTATCAATCTGTACTGATGGTTGTTCCTGTTCTCACCCCTTTGGTAGATGTAAAGGGTGACGAAACCTTGTGCCGGATTCTGGTCCTTCACTATGATCTCTACGCTACCACCGCTGCCACCGTCAGGGCGCTCCAAACTGATCATTTCATGTCACAGTGAGGCTCAGCACACCATCCCAGCCCTGTTTCGTAGTGGTTGTGCTCAGTGATTTTTGTGGCAGGGGGTGCCCTTGAATTCCAGCCGTGATGTGTGCAGGAGACCGACACGAAGCTTAATATGCAAGACAAAGTAAGTATCGCCACCCGTTGGATCAGGGTTCTTCCATACTCATGGGCAGTCAAGGACTCTACGAACTGTTTATTCCATTTCACAGCATGGTGCAGCACACCATCCTGGCCATATTTTGTAGTGGTTGTGCTCAGTGGCTTTTGCAACAGGAGGTGCATTTGAAGCCAGCCGTTATTTGTGCAGGAGACCGAACTGAAGCTAGATGCGTCAGACAACACGCGTATCGCCACCCATTGGATCAAGTCTCTTCCATGCTCATGGGCGGTTCGGCCTACATTACATCCCATGGACGACGTACTGCAGACAGCTTTGTGGCTTGAGTAAGCTATTTCTACGAACCACTGCCTGCTTACCTACGCCGTCAGTCGTCTGAGTTGTATTCTGTGGGCCCCATGTTATCATCCGACTGATCTCCCTGTTGCCTGATGCCTTGGAGGGAACTGTTTCCTTCTCCACGTGAGAGACAAATTCTGAACATAAATTTACAGGAAAGTATATGGGAGTGTATAAAAAGACAAATTTTACTCTAGTTCTTAAAAATGATTGTTGTACCCGAACACACGTACCTATACTCTGTCCCACGTTTCTGCAGCTCCCTGGGCAGTGTGTGGCGCTAATTGTCCACAGCCAATAAGTATCAAATGGTGACTATGGTTGAGACAGCCTATATACTGGAGTGGCCAACATGGTGGCCAATGATGTAGTAACAAATTAGCTAAACTAAGTTTTAAGCATGCCCAAACAAAACTGCACCTAAATTTCCAAGTAAGTATGATTGGGTATGCAAATAAACACACACAAAACAAAGCTGACATTAACAAACTGGATTAAAAATAGCAATTTTTCGTTCTATACCGTAGGTGTAAATAAGCAGGTGTAAACCTGAATCGCTGTAAATCAGTTAATAAATGAAGAAAATAAAGCCACTCAGCGAAATGAAACCAGAAATAACACGAATACCATTATTATGCTCTTGCACTTCATCCCGTGGTACACAGATAATAATTGTTATATCTGGTTTCATTTCGCTGAGTGGCTGTATTTCCTTCATTTATTTCCCATAGGTGTAAATTACTAAGATGTAGCTGATGTCAAAACATAGCCTACAAAAATAAAAAAAACCAACAAAAATCGATGTGTTTGTTAGGGTTGGAGATTTTAATGGCATAATTTTGACACTTCATGAAGCTAAGTCAAGGATCACTACAGACTAATCACATTTTCCACATTCAGAAATTGCACTTATCTTCAGGAGGGGGTTTAGGGGGGGGGGTTTAAAGCAAATGTTTGTTTTGTACTAAATTCTGTTTCTTTAACAATAAATTTTCTGAGGCAGTTGCCATAATCGAGGCCAGCCCCTGATTTTACTTAGGTTTAGCACCAAACTTATGCTATTAATCTCTTGACTCTATTGTGTCGAATTTTGGTCTGGTTTTGTGTGGTCATGTTTCAAAGTCGGGTACATCTTTGCAATAAGGCAATTTCGCCTACATTTTTGTTGATCCGTGGCTTCCTTGATCTACCGGTCGTTGGCTGCGGCTTTTTATTACGTCACTTTTGGGGGTGATGGGGAGGGGTAAGCCAAACTCAATCGTGCTTCCGTTTTCTTCCTGAAAATAATTGGGATGAGTGTGTTTTAACTATGAGATGAAACAAAACCAAACGCGAGGAAGCACGCAGGCACTCTTGGAGTGTTCAGCCGCGAATATTTAAAATAAAAGCATTATTGAAAAAGAAAAATAATGCTACAATATGAAAAAAATTCCATGGTGCCCATGGCAAGTTTTGGCAGTGTTCCGGGTTGTTGTACCTCACAGTTTGGGAACAACTGATCTAAAGTACAAGATGTTGCCTAGCACCTCAATGACCTGGGTCGTCATCATTTCATTCCTCTTTCTTGTTTTAATAAACATTGGTCTACAGAATTCCTATTAAAAGAATGGGTTCCCAAACCTTACGCGTACCTTACATATGGCTTCGTTTTTACTTTAGCCTAACGTTACTTTCACTTTCCCTGGAAATCCTCTCGAAAATGCTATACTATCCAAGTAAGCAAGACTGCAGACCATGGAGTGGAGGATGCGCAATATAATTCCCGCTGGCCGACAAATAGCTATACGGACTTTTAAAAACTTTGAAAAACTATCGTTTAATTACGTTTTATCTTTTTAAGTTGTACTGCACCAAATTTATAGGTAAAATATATAATTTCAATTACTGTGTCAAACCATTCAAAACAAAACAAATTACAACACACATTCAATTACTCAGTCAGATGAGTACAATGCTTTAGAGCAGATACTATCATGTGCCCCTAGAAGTCTGTTAAAACAAGTATTAATTAAAGTTGCATGTATTGTCCTGCAGCTTGCTTGTTGGTTAGTCATATTTTTCTCACTGTTATTTGCTAAGATTTTGAACGGGTGAGTGCCTATAATTTCGGGGTAATTTTTCCGATAATTTTCTCTCCCTTCTTTGGCCCTTGATGTTTGATTTTCACAGGAAAAGCTAACTACTAGGCCAAAGGAAGGAGAGTAAAGATTCCCGAAATTATTGCCACATATCTATTCAGAATCTTGGTAGTTAATAGCAAGGATTAATAAAGCAAGCTAGGGTAAAGATTGCAACGTATAATGTTTATGAAAATGTAATGCCATTCCATAAAAGAAATTTGAATGTTTTTAGATGTATGCCACGACCCTACGTACCTTCATGTAACTTGCAACTCTGTGGCAATGGAGCGAGAGGCTGCTGGCATGTGTCAACGAATACTTGACCCTGAATATGCTGACTGTGCGCATGTAAGTAATCTACCAGTTTTTTTGTAATGGTAATACATAAGTACATTTTTAAAGTAGGGATCGACCGGACCCTCTTTGACCGGATCCGGTCCGAACAGCTGAGTTTTGCACCAGATCGGACCCGAGCTGGGCCGAACCCGGGTACCTGACCGGGTGTCAACCGGATAGTGAAACAAAAGTTACTTAATATGTTTAATTAATTTTTGTTTATTGACTTTTTCCAATGATAACTTTCAAGTTTAAATCGAATTTCGGTTATAATTAATGATTTTAATATTTAAGACTTATCATTAGTATTTTTACCATAATAATTAGTATTTTGGCTATATAACTTCAACTACTCAATTTATGAATGCACCATTGGAACGCTCTCGTCGAAACTCAGAAAATGGTATACTGAAACGTCAAACTCGGACTAGAAGTCCGAGTCCTGCAACTTTTTAACTGCTTGGTACCGAACAGTGCCGGGCAGTATAAAGTCCGGCGCCGGACCCGGACACGTCCGGATCCGGTTGATCCCTATTTTAAAGTATTATACTAGCTCATGGTGTTAGTGAGACAATGACAATCATCAAACACACAAATTATTGTGGATTGGCCTGTGATAAACATATAAATTAATATAGACTATCGCGGATTTATTGTTCGTGTTAATGACAAACAGTGATCTATCACTTAGGATCTCCTTCACACTCACCATTTACCAATGTTTCAAATTGCATTTCACACATAACTTGTTTGTTCGTTTTCGGATCTATTGCACTTTACGTCCCGCCAAGCAGTAACAGGTCGTACAGCTATCCTAGTTTAGGTTTTGAGTTTAGAACATTGTTTGACTTTTTGAAGGAATAAGACAAGGGCAAACCAGATGAATACCAAAATAAGGTTGGAGTCCCATGACTGACAAAGGAGGGACCAATCTCCGTGCACTCACTGCATCGTCTCCTACTATTATTATTCACGGAAGCATAAGATACAAAATTTTTTTGTATTTAGGTTTTCCCTGCTTCTATAATCATGAGCATCTATAAGGCAGATTGTAATTACAAATTCTTACAAGCAATTGCAATGTTCTTCAGTTAAAATTTTTAATTTTAAATATAAAAAATGTTTTAATGCAACTAAAAAAAATAAAAAATAGAAGTTTTCCTCATTTACTTTTTTTACGACCAGAAAAATTTGGTGCATGTTGTGTATTAATAATCTGGCTAGCAATCCTAATTTTATGCTTATTTATTCTTACAAAATTCTTACTTCGGGTACAAGGTACTGTGTATTTTGCTCATTTGAAATAGATCAGTATGGTTACGCCAGGACTTACTACTTAAAGTTCTAATACTAAGGTTTCAATGACGGTACATTCCTATGCCTTCTCGCTTAAATGTTTTTGGGGATTAGTGCAATGGTTAAGACTGCTGCTAATTTCACCGTTAATAGTACTGTTAACGACAGTTTTTAGTTGCACCTTGCGATTTGTTTGCAGTTGCATAATATTAAGCCAATATACGTTTCTTGAACTTATTATGCTATTACATTTTATCATAGTGACATGACCCAAACCTGTGAAGCCAATTCAATTTTTTTTTATATTTCAGAATGTGTTACTGTGACATTTTAATGCGTAACGTTTTAGTGCAAATTTTTTATTGATCAAAAACTGGACTGAATTATTCAGTTTTTTTGTTTTTTTTTTGCCCATCAGGTCATCGATCCGGCACCTTACATCCAGGCCTGTGTTAATGAACATTGTGCTTGTAGCAAGCAACAGGCAGACTGTGGTTGTCGTTCAGTAGAGGCATTCTTTAGAGAATGCACTAGACTAAGTGGTCCACTAAAAACAAGTTGGCGAAAGAATGATTTCTGTCGTAAGTATTGTTGCATGAATAGTCTCTGGTGAATCTTTTTAATTAGGGATTGACCGGACCCTCTTTTACTGGATCTGGGCCGAACCCGGACAGCTGAGCTGTCCACCGGAACAGACGGGGACCAGGCCGAACCCGGGTACCTGGCCGGCTATCAACCGGACATTGAAAAAAAAAGCTGCTTAGAAATTTTAATTCCTTTGTGTTTACTGACATTTGCCAATGATACTTCCCATGTTTTAATGGTATTTTGGTTATAATTAGCATTTATTTATAATATTAGTATTTATTATTAGAATTATGTAGTAATTATAATTAGTATCATTAGTATTTTGGTTATAATTTATGTATACCTCTAAGCTATTCCATTTACGAATGCACCAATGGAACGATCTCATCGAGACACAAAAAATAATATATTGAAATGCCAAAATGGGATCAGATGGCCGAGTTATGTAACTCTGTAACTGCTGGGTACTGAACAGCTGGGTACCGGCTGTGGAATTGGATATGACTGGGTCCGGTTGATCCTTACTTTTAATACAACAGCTGGTCGGGAGGTGTTCTGTAGTATATCCTACGTTTTAAGAGCATCGTATAATTTAAAAAAATTCCCGTATTGCCCTACATTATTATATCATGAACTTTGAAGAAGCATGCATATTCGTATTTCTTACTTGATTTCTATGTCGTAGCACCAACATGTGGAATTTAAAGCTGTAGCACCATTTACTGCTATTTGCTATTGAAGGGGTCGTAGGAATAGCATATAACTGACCTGTAACTGACCTAATAATGTCCTGGTTCGATGGGGCTTCCTTTATCCTGGTTTATGGAGGCCCCAACATTGGATGTCGCCCCAGGGCCCCTACGTACGTAAATCCGGCCTTGATCCGGCTATTAATTCATACTGATACCATACATACTAAATTTTAGTCACAGATATCGTGCTGAAGTTTTGGTATTTTTTCTAACTTTAACTCAGGTATAGCTATAAATGAAATTATACCAATTGTATGTTAACCGCCTTAATTATCAACCAAGAACAAGGCACGTTAAGGAAAAATGCACACAATAGTGATACTCATTTACTTGCCACTGAGTTACAAAACATAAATCTTAAATCTTGCGGTGTTTCATTACATTATATTTTGCGTAGTATTTTACTTTAGTATGTTTTAGCCTACTTATATAACGTGTAACTGCCAATGAAGAGTCAGTGCATACTATTTATTTTATGCTCCTGCAAATCTACCGTATGTGTTTCCAACTTATAAGCACTTTTCCTATTCACGACTGTTCTGTATTGATTTTATCTGGAGGTGGCTCTTGGCGCCGTGTGGACTCATCGACGCGCTTTGGCCACATCTGTTCTTCGCGCCTCCCTTCCACCCGAATGCTTGCAACCCCGTCCAGAATATAACATCAAAGACAGCGGCCCCTGCGGGAAGTCCCTGCATTAAAAGTAGGTTATAGGATTCTAGCCTTTATTCACCAGTTCCCTGATTTATAAACGTGCTGTAATTAACCACTTCGCTACCAGGACTTATACCAATTTCTAAACTAACAAAACATTATTTTTTAGAGTACAAAAAATTGATGACATTTTGGAGAAAATAATGGTTGCGGCACGATGCGATCCCGTGATCTTCGCCTTACTGACCCGCCGCATTGACCACTACACCACCGGGGACAATCTGTTTAGATTCCCAAGGAAACCTTTGCGTAGCTTGCCCGCTTACCTTGGACTTAGTTTTAAAGCCTTTTAACCCCTTGAGCACCTTCATCAAATATGCTCAAGGAGTTAAAGACGTTTCTTTAAAGCTCTTTTAAACAGCGACCATGTACGTGATACTGAGGTTTATCCATACGTTTTCCATAAAACTCTAGAATTCATAACCAAATTTAAAACAGACATGGGTTGGGAGTTAAGGAAATACAACTCATTGAAGACTGGTAGGGGTTAAAGTTCCAAAAAGGGAAAACGTAGGGCTATCTTGGTTTATTTAGGTTATAATTGGTTGAGCTGGATTACCATAATGAAATCAAATTGACCCTACATTCATTTTTGTAGACTGACTCACACCACCAAGCCGGACAAGCTTCGACCGTGATATACGCGTTTATTTAGGTCAACATGTCAGTCGTACCTACCTCATCTTCTTGAATTACAAATAGTCTGAATAATTTAAATGATAATAATAAGACTAAACAGGCCATTAGGCTTATAAATCAAATTAATACGGATGCAAACCAAATTAAATTCGCTTCTGGATTTGCATGTCAATCTACTTTGGCGCTTATTGAAAGTCGACTTTCTGGAATTTTTTCTTCTTTTCGCGTTTCCATTATTTTCACCACGAAGCCTGACGGTTCGCCTTTGGTGTACAATTATTATACCCTGGAATCAATATAAATAACTTATGCGTTAAATAAATAGAAGAAATCGTTGTAAATCAGGTTTGGGGACAGGAAATTAAATCCAACAGCGAAATAAACGACGAAAATAGCAAACAATCTGTATACCTTCTTTATGCACTTACGCTTCGTAGAGACCGG
>JAQIUW010000041.1:0-13607 GCA_034697105.1 Lithobius agilis | reverse complement strand
AACAGAGGACATTTTTTGTGATATATACCGTTTTACAGATGGGTATCCACTCTACAACACCGAGTGGATACCCATCTGTAAAACGGTATATATCGTAAAAAATGTCCTCAGTTACACTTGTTTTTTTCCATCTGAACTCTACCACAAAGGCTTGCGGTATTTTAGTGAAATAAAATGTGTGGCCTCGCTACCAGGGAGAGAATAAGACCGTTGGAAGTTTTGATGACTTATTTACTAAACCCGTTACCATTAGTGTGATTGCATTTAAACGTTACAGCAGGCCATTACCAGAAATCTTTTTTTTTACCTCAGATACTACAGCTTACTCCATCTCTATGCTCCTACCAAGATTTACTGAGATTATTATTACTTAACTTTACATATGAAATTGAATATCTGCAACACTCAACCTACAACTTTTTCGTTTTTTTTATATTCCGAAACCATTACAGAAAATATTTTCTTCAGCCATCATTGCAGACCTTTCGAACTATGAGAATAGTTTCCTACGACGACAGGCGAAGTTTAAACGTTAAGCTCAACTCTAGTAGTTCATAAAGTAGTAGCCTACACTCGTATGAAGCACAATTACTCAATAAATTTCATTATTTGAGTAGGATATATCTAAAGGGCGGTTACCTCTTAGTATTATTATTCAAACCATCTATCTGGTATGGGTGGAACCAATTGGCCAACTCAACTCAACATGCCCAAAAATCCCAAACCAACATTGTTTCGAACGTTTTAGTTCTGTACATTCCAAAAAGTAGCAGATGCCTCCAAACGAATTTTCACTAGATAAATTACATTTAATGGGACAAAATACTTAATTGAACAATGCCAAAAATATACAGGGTGTTTCACCTCAAACATTAACGGGACATATCTCGCTTAGCATTGCAAAAAAGCCAGTTATAGTCTCAGAATATGTTCAGACATCCTGGAGGTCATCCAGTGGGTGAAACTGAAAGTTACCTTGACCATCCACTTTAAGGTCAACGAGGAAATATTTCTGAAAGTAGTGGCGTTAGAGACGTGGTGTGAATTGCAAATACGTACAGGATGAAGGAATGCCTTCAACAAAACAAAAAGAATAGAACAGAAAATTTGTACATGTTAATTTTAATACGATTGTCCATACCTATTTTTTGCTAAAGGAGTATAACGGGAACGTTCATTTGAAGTAACCACACTTGAAAAACAAATTTCTGGCGCATAGGCCTAATAGTGACTAATAAACAACAACCTCAGAACATATGTACAAGCTATTAAAATTAAATAGGATCAACCAAATGCAACATGCTGGTAATTGTGAACATACTTGCGGGAGTACCCTGAAATTTTAACGAATGGCTAACTAAGAAAGATAACCTTATATGCTTACAGTGAATAGTATAGAACCTTTCTGAATCTTATACATGTGTCACACTAAGCACCGACGACAAGTACAATTTAACACGGTTACAACACCATTAAACATATTGGCAAATCCGCATCCTACACTGCAAAAAAATTAGAATGCCTACACAAAGTATCTGTGTAATTCAGCCCGTATTTCGTTTTTTTCCTGGTACATCAGTGTGTAAGTTGCATTTTACACGTAAGTTTGGTGCAACGTTACACAAATGTGTGAACTGCAATGACAGCAGTGATCCACGCGGAAAACGTACTTACCTTTCCACGACAAAACGGAAAGCTGTGTAATGTTACACAAATTTGTGTTAATTGCAACCACAGCAGCGATCCACGCAAAAAACGTCCTTACCATTCCACGACAACACGGCAAAGCTGTGCAATGTTACACAAAGCGATGTGCGATATCAGTGACAGTAGCGCCAGAATGACAGTTAGGCTAACAAAAACGTTTATACACACGTCGTTTATGCGTGTAAAATACACAAGACGTTTAAATTCGACTTAAAATATATGCACTTTATTACTGACATATTATGATGTCCGGAGGTGTGGATCGGGGGAAACGAGGATTGGCTTAAAACTGAGATTACTACTGTTGGTGTGAGTCTATGGCGTTGGATAAAAGAGACGTTTACTTCTTTGGGTGTTGTGTTTATTTGATCGAACCTTGGGCCATTTGGTCAAACAAAACAGCGTTGCCGACATGTGTTATCACTGTGTTACATTTCGATATTGTGTAGTACTTACTAGACACTTCTAACAAACCGAATTGGTCTAAAAGATTATCTAATGAGTTACAAAAGGTGATTATGGGCTGAGTGAAAAAATTCTAGAAAACCAACTCTGTTTAAATTATCATAAATAGGACTCACATATTTCTGTTGCGCGCTGATCAGTGTCCAAGAACGGAGTGAGGAAAATGGCTTCTCCTCCAACACTGTCAGACACGGTAACAATGGATAACAACTGATAATAACTGCACACCTGTTAACAAACACCCAGACAATGCAGCACTAACATTGTTTCAGTCTCAATTGTTGTGTCAGTCACTGACCTATACTCGAGCGTAGAGCACTCTATGTTTCACTACAGCATAATTGCCCCGCGCCCGGTAGAGATCAGTGAAAAACAACTTTTACCGAATTTTGAATCATGGTAACAATGAAAAACAGTTATTTTTGGAAACAAGTTATGTTAGGCAGACTACACACTTTATGTCAAGTCTTAAGGAGTTGTGAACTCTACTTCAGCTAAAAAGCTGTTAAAGTCCACCTGAAGGGTCGAGACTAAAGAAATCTTGCCCAATGGGACTTCAAAATAAAAACTTAAGGGTTTTAAGCAAAAATTGTCTCTTCGAGGACTTTAACAGGACCTTAAGGGTCAAAACTAATTCTACATGGACATTGTACACAACAGGCCCCGCAAACCTTGGATTGTGTAGGGAAAAACACAAACCAGGGATACCTTACTCTTTGCCGTCTCTGTAAATTGCGCGGAGCGTGGCTTCTGGTCCGCGGACTCTGACTTAACCTCATTGACAATTTTTAATGCCCAGATTTTCAATGCACTTCTTGAAAGAAGAATTTGGTTGATTTTTCGTCAAAGCATCTACGGCCAAATCAAGAGAGAGGCAGTAAGCGAGCCGAGTTTGTTTGAAGTCGACCAGTTGGCACAGGAATGGTATTTTGCGGCAGACGTGTTTCACACGTGACACATTGGACTGGTTGTTGGCTAAAGCGATAAGCGCTTGGCTGTCCGTGTAGACGGTGATAGGTAGGTCCAAAAAGTACCACAGCAACTCGGCAGAGATGTCAATAAGCCATGTGATTTCCTTAGCGACCGTAATCATAGCGAATAATTCGGCTTCTGCGTTACTTAATACCACTAATTTTTCGATGGTGGACTTCCATGAAATAATTTCCCCAAATAAATGAACGAAGAAACCGGAAAACCCGCGTGCATCAGCAGTAACGCTCCAGGAAGCATCTGACGCCCCCACTAGCGGTACCTCACCCCCCTGTAAGTGGGGAAGAAAATGCCATGTGATGCAGTCCCCCTTAAATACCGCAGGACGCGCTTCAAAGCTGTAAAATGAACTTGGCATGACGTTGCGGAAAACCTAGCCAAATTCGTAAAGGCAAAGGCTATACCTGGCCTTCAACTCTGGGCCAGATACTGTAAGGAGCCTAAAAGTTCAAGGAACGTTGTGGTATTGACCAGCGGACTTTCTAAGCACTCATCCCCTGGTTGGAATCCCCTGGAGTGGACATTGGGTTGCACTGGAGCATGCCGAAATTGCCTAGAATTTTATCGACGTAACCCGTCTGATGAAGTAAAATGCCACTCTGGCCCCATTGCCACTGAACTTTTAAATATTCGGCCGTGTTCGTTTCGTTCACTTCCAGTGTCTGCCTCAGGTTCGTAAGAAAATCGTCTATGTCGTGATCTTAACCGATGGTCAAGTTTGGGGACAGGAAACTAAAGCCAACAGCGAAATAAACGACGAAAATAGCAAACATGATGGTCATCAAGTCATGGAAAATATTTGCATAATGGTTTTGACGCAGTAGGGGACTCTTCTTATAGTCTTGTAGAGATAATCAAATAAAATCTCTTTTTTTTAATTATCTACATTATATTTTTATTACGATGTGTCTGTTCCAAATGTTTGGCGTTTGGCGTATTTCCCAACATACTACAAACTTGAAATTTTACACGTAGGTAGGTCATACAGTGTACATAATATAAAAAGTACAAAAGTACAAAAATAGTTATCCATGGAAATATTTTCCATTTTTTTTCAACATTTTCCATGAAATTTGTGGGTATATACATGTGTGTCTGTTACAAATGTCTAGATGTGTCCCAACATCGTATAAACTTGATATTTGGCCAGTAGGTAGGTCCAACAGTGTAGATAACTGAAAGTCAGTTATATAGGAAACCATTTTCCATTTTTCTGGCATCTATGTCATAAGATTGAAAAATGAGGTGTGCATCTGTTACAAATGTTCCCGCCATCCTATAACTTGAAATTTGGAATGTGAGTAGGTCCTACGGTGTAGACGACGAAATAAAGTATAAAATAGTTTTCCATTTTTTGTTTGTTTTTCCATTACATTTTTGCGTATGTCTGATGGTTCAAAATGTTTAGGATCCTTCCCAACACTCTGCAAACTTGAAACATGGCGTTTGGGTACATAGGGTATTTGTGTACAAGATTAAAACTATGAATCCAATTGCCCATTAAAAATTTTTCCCTCTTTTCGACATTTTTTAAAATCACAAAGGTCTCTTTTTGCGCCAGCCTGTGCGTCTAAAGCCATAAAAGTTTGTTCAAATCATTTGTGTGGGTTCAAAATACTTCAGGTAGAAATATATCCTTCATTTTTTCCAGAATTGCAACATGTTTCAAAGACTTTCTAAAATCTCCTTTTCGCTTCAACCCCTTGACCCAAAAGCCGTAAAATGTTGCGTAGGGCATTTACGAGGGATTCAAAAAATTCCTCTAATACCTTTTGAACGGTTTTACTGTATTAAAGGAATTCAAGGAATCCAAGGGATTCCCGTGCTATTTGGGATTCACGGAATTTACAGGATCCACTTGAATTAACGGCATTCACAAAAATACAATAAACTAATTTATATGATCTTTTGGATGAACATGAAACATTCTCCAAGCAGAGCCAGCAGAGCAGAGCAGAGTCAGATATAAACCTTTCGAAAATTACGTACTAGAATGATATACTCCCAAGTTCTCTCTATAATGAAACGATCCTGTTACTTTAGTTTAAAAGATTTTAAGCTTCGGTACTCTTCATTAACATCTATAACCGCAGGCAGTGATGTATCTGCAATTTAAGCTATCGGTATATCTGCAATATACCTTGCGACATACACATTTCCTAAAAATAATAGGCTAGCTTTGAGCTAAATTTTATATAAGATATGCCATATCGAACGGTTGTAGAACGATTGCATTAATATTTTAAAGCAGTTTCCCTCTGGTCGTCGAATAGATTATACGAGGAATAAAATGTGCCGTAAACAACTTTAACCATACGTATTATAAATATGTTAAAGCACGCACATAGCCTTTTACCTCTGCTGAATCGTCCTCCCCCGTTCCCTTTAAAAGACCCTGGAAAAGCCAAAATATACTGTGCTGTATAAGAAAAAATATTTTACAGATAGTAATTACATACTGAGGAAAATTCATAACGTTAATTAACTTTCGAATTCATTTATTTTCCTCATAAATCATCGACTGTATTTCCGTAATAGTGGAAATAAAGAAACTTAGTTTAGTTTGACTGCATGCGGCGCAGAAATAAAAAATATAATAACGAGTATTTTATTTAGTTGAATACTAAGACGCATCACAATTTGAAGCCAATAATATGAAGCTTTAACATTAACTGAATAACACGAATGGTAACAAAAAAACATTAAAATTTGACGATGTTAGTACGTTTTTTAGAAAAATATGGAACCAAGAGTTAATACAGCAAGCAGACTACAGTATACATTTTCCGGCTACTTATGATAAGTAAGTTAGAGCCCAGAAACGAGTATATGTGAAACATGACAAAAGTAACTGATCCGTTGGCTTTGTACCGTGTAAACTCGTATTTAGCTAAAATAGCGTTTCTTACACGCCATTTTGTTTTTATACGTAATCTGTGTGCCTTTGTGTTCGTCAAAAACTCAAAAAATTTATAGTTCATTACTGAAGTTTCTTATAGAACTAATTCGACCTCCCCCCCCACCCCGTTGTCGTACGAACTTGTTAAATACCTAACAAACTAACTTTTTTATACAACCATAAAACCACAGATTACTACAATCCACCCTATTGACATATCTCAGTTGTGGTCATGAAGGTTTTACACTTAATTGTAACGAGTGCTAGATAACGTACGGCCTACTTATAATTTCAGACTTTTATTTATAAGTAATTTGGGCGTTTTCTGTGAATCAATTTAGTTATTAATTATTAATTACGTTCGTGCCAAGAATATTTTCTGCAGAACAGCTTTATTTTTTCACATTTTTTAGTTTATTTGTTTTCAAAAATTCAAGATATATTATGCCAAAGCACTTTGGGTATGTATAAGATGCTGGCTGTGTGCCAAACAATATTTCAGAAAGTATTTTGCAAGGATATCCAATGTGTACGTGTGTGTCTAACAGAAAACTATTATGATCTTGGCTGTGCTATAAACGCGTGGTTGTTATTTATCGCGTAGAAACCACGATATAAAACTGATGTAGCCACATGTTACCGAGAAAATGAAGTGAAAAAATAGTTTTGTTAGCTTCCGGTTTGAAAAACGTCAACATAATACTTCAGCTAAATTCAGATTAAATAAGTGAATTATCAAAATTCTAAATCCAAATATGAGACCCTATCTTAATCCTTCGCTGCGTAGAGTTGCAAATCGAAACGTAAGCACCAAAAAAATCAAGTCCAAGAATCGGTTAGCTATTTACAAGAGTAATCCGTGGGAACCCTCGCAAGCGAACTTCTGGTTTCTAATGTTCAAGTCCCGGGATGAGAGAGCAGCTGGACAGCCGATGAAATTCAGCAACGGACAACTAAAAAAAAAATAGCCTAAACATGAATTGTTCCCTGCTTTTAGAAACCTTCCCTGCTTCCCTGCTTGCTTCCCTGATTGTTCCCTGCTTTTTATCCTTCTCACCATTGTTGCAATTTACGGTTATAACCCTTAGTTGTGCAGAATTGCAGGTTATAACTTAAGACCCCAACCCCCCCCCCTAAAAAAAAAACAAGGTCCAAGAGGGGTGGCGAGCGAGCCTTAAAGTCAAGTTGCCGGACCAGGGAGCATCCGGTCACACGATCGAATCCAGCCACGGATGACAAACTTACTTTAACAAAATAAAAAATCGTATATAATTCCCAGTCTTTATAAGCCGAAAGTTAACAATATGCCTACGCAGGTACCGGACTCAAAAGTTAGCTTGTAACAATTTCATGCAGGTTACTACTCAGAGGTTTTTTCAAAACCATGGGACTGCATAAAATTAGCCAACCTACATGATAATAGGTAGATGAATGTGGTAAGATGTTTGTCAAATTGAAGGTAACCTATTACTAGTTTTATTTATTTGGATCCTAATTATCTCCATCATTTTATAACACTTTAACATGATTCAACCGTAGTTTGAGTCATATTTCATTTTTATTTAAAATTACATAATATGTTATTAGGCTTTGTAATGGTTTTGAACTATTAATTATCGGAGCGCATCTATTTTAGCGGTCAGAACCCACGTTCACGCGTCACAGTCATCCGTAAAAACCGCTTGACCAAATTTAACGAATTGTTGAACACAGCTAAAACTAATCACAAAGCCAGCCGATGACGAATCCCGAATTTTGATTTTAACTACATAATTACATGCATGGGTTTGGGCAATGGGTAATGTAGCAGGTTTGCAAGGTATTATAAGAGAGAAATATGTCAAGTAAGATACTGTAAAACTTATACTGAGGACACGCATAGCTTGAACATCGTTACGCCACTAATAAACATTCCAAGACATAATTTCTCATTTTAAATATGTAGTGACGTTTTCATTAAATTATTTACGTACCAGAATGTTTATACTTGTAAATTTCTTCAAAAAATAAAGATCTGATGATAATATTTGAAAATATTTTAAGAAAGATGGCTTTTCGCAAAAATCGCAATGAAACGTGGCGATTGCCTCAGACCATAGAACAAAGTATACCAGCGGTATGTACCTTCCCTCAACTAGCTATAATATTCACGTCCACGTTGAGACTGGGCAGTAGATTTTATGGTAATCGATAACACGCGTAACTATAAACTACATACACGGAGGGGATACAATTTTTATAAATCCGATCAATCCATTAATATTTACCGTCATGTAGACGTGTCGTATGGTTTGTGAACAACCGTGTTAACCACACGTGGCATAAATCAATAAATGTACGAAGAATGTCGAATGGCGGTTTCATTTCATTCCCTGGCACACGGATTACTTCCAGTGCATAAAAATTGTTTGCAGTGAAGGCCTTGAGGCTGGCTTTTCTCTTCGGTTTGTCGGTTGGAGTGGCCACTGCCTGCGTTAATGAAGTATAGTTCTGGGTCAACTTTTGCCCCAGTATGTTTTGCTTTGCAAAGTTGTTCTTTCCATGGTTTGTTAAGTGAACCTGTGCTGTGCTGAGGGAGCAACTCGTCTTGACTGTTAATGAGTTTGTGTTAGGCCTACGCAAATGTGGTAACTAGGGACAGTTGTGGCCCTGGTAAATTATCCACATAAAAAATCAAGGCTGTACTAATGTCGGCAAAGAACACAGTCTACATGCTCAAAGATTGCTCGTGGTTTTCAACAATTCGATAATGGGGAGGCTGCCCAACACCAATCTGAGACCACTGAAACAAAGTGTTTGAAAACAGTGCTTTAATTTTCGGCTATAATGTGATTGCCTTCATTAGAAGCCATAAATACACTTTTTTAGTGTCGTAGTACTACTTTTATTATTACAATCAAAGCGCAGACATAAATAGCAAAAACCACACAAACTTTTAAGCCCAATATGCGCTATTTTATTCTACTACAACTTTAAAATTTAAAAACAACTACATAAAAATTCAATTAAAAACATCATCACAATACTTAATATTTCGCAGCAAGCCGAATTGCTTTTCTGCTGCCTCTTCAGAATTATTTTAAAACATCACAAACAAACATCAAAATACAACCACCATCCATTATTACATTTTTTCTTTTTGCAAATCTACACATTCTTTACCATCTGTCACCATTCTTAATCCTTTTTGCTTTGTTCTATTTTCGACTATTACATTCCTTCACCGAAAACCAAATTCTTGGCCCTCCCTAAAATACAATCAAATTTACGAATTATTTATCTTCCCACCAATTTGTAATAACCTCCCAGAAATGTTAATTCCTACTTACATTATAATACTCATTAGACATGCACACCTCCCTTTCTTCAACAGGTCCCAATTTTAATCAAAACACCATTGCAACATCAGTTCAACCATTCAATTGATCGCCCCCAATTTCATCGTCTGCAAATTACAAATGCATGGCATGTGTGGTGGCCTTGAACCCCACCACGCCAGTTTTAAACCCATTTTTGGGCAAGTCTATTAATTTCTAAAGGGATGTGTGCATTTACAATCTTTCAATATTTTGTACCAATTTTTTACATGCATGTTTTCCGGAATAATAGTATTCATGGCCCTTCTTCCCATAGCATAAATGCACATCGTTTCCAAATTTAGACGATTAAAGTAATTATTTTCTCGAAATATTATTTCGGTACCATCAAAATCTGGTGCATGTCCTGTTTTTTGCACATGCTGGAAAATAGCATTGTTGTCAACTAAATTTTTTATTTCCGAGATATGCGATCCAAGTCTTCGTTTTAGTATTTGCTTTGTTTGGCCTATATATTTAAAATTACATTCCTTACATCCCACCCCGTACACTACATTTTTGTCATCCATGCTTTTTATCCTAAGCCACCACGTCTATCCCCGCCGTTTTTTTTCTTTGCACCTCCTTCTACTCTTTGCTTTTCTTGCTTTTGAAAAATCCCTTTGATGTTATCCCCTACATTTTTACAAACTACCATGGTATTTGTCCCTCTCAGTAAATTAATTAGTCGCTCACTTATGCTATTGATATACGGCACAATAATCCGTTTTTTTACTCCAGCCTTACTGGCTTTTTTTCTTTTGCCCTCACCAGTTTTAAAACCTTTAGCCAGCTCATTCAATACCAACCCCGCTGGAAATCCATTTTCCCTATACTTATTTAAGAGGTACTCAGCCTCATATTTTAAATCCTGCTCCATACTCGTGTGCAATTTTACTTTTTTAATTTCATTTTGAGAACATTGATTTTCACTTGTTTGTTGATATTTGATTTAAAATTAATACTCCGTGTTGTTTGACCAGGCTTCCTAAAGTGATTAGTTTTCAAACTACCATCTTTATTTTTACTAATTTTTAAGTCGAGAAAATTGATTTGCCCGTTATTTTCCATTTCACAAGTAAACTGGATACTTTCATGCTTCGAATTAAAACCTTTTAACATTTTACTTTGAAACTCCCCCCCCCCTTAGGACAAGCTGATATGCAGTCATCCACAAACCAGTAATACAACATCATTTCAGGGAATTCATTATTTAGCTCACTATCCCACCTGTTCAGCACTATGTCAGTAAGATAACAACTTAACCCTCCCCCCATGGGTGTACCATTCACTTGGTCATAAAACATCCCCCCGTACTCGACATATGTGGTAAAAAA
This sequence comes from Lithobius agilis, assembly GCA_034697105.1. Lineage (NCBI taxonomy): Eukaryota > Metazoa > Arthropoda > Chilopoda > Lithobiomorpha > Lithobiidae > Lithobius > Lithobius agilis. Next base: position 2,853 of record JAQIUW010000041.1, on the reverse strand, counting down.
TATCAACTCAAGGTATCAACAACATTCTCAATTTCCCATCCTAAAATTTCCAATATTTGCGGTTTAACTGCCAATTCTTCTGCCACAATCCTAATAATTAGTTTCTGATCAATACTTGGGAAAAGCGCCACAACATCATATGAAAATAGCCCATAATCACTGGGTATCTTAACATCCTTAAGATTACCTATTAGTTCCTCACTATTCTTGATTTTAGACTTTCCCACAGCTAACTCTTTTAGCGTTGGACATCGGAGCACAAAATGCACACGTGGCGTCGGCACCACCGTCCCACCCCGGATATTTCTTGATGCTGGCGCATCCGTCAGCAACACCAGACGACTGCAACTGGTTCCTGGACTCTGGATCAAGCGTCCACATTACCAATCGTAGGGACTGGTTGGAGGATGTCAAAGAGATTAGACAGAGTGTCAACCTCGCCGGGAAGCAGGCGGGAATGGTGGCGAGCCACCGAGGGATGATTGTGGCAGACACGGACTACTGGTGTGCTTTACTGTCCACATGCAGCCACCAACCTGCTGGCCACCCCGCCTTTGGATCAGCAGGGGTTCTCGGTGGTGCATCAGGCCCACACCGTGAGGGTCATGCATACGGCGACAAGAACAACGGTGATGGCCGGACGACTGACTTATGGGGCAGCATACAAGATGGGAATCTATCCCAGAAGAGCGAAGCAGGACAGGCGGAGAGGATAGACCCCGGGTGGATAGACAGAACAACACAAATCACTAAAGGTGGGACAGGCAGAACAACACGAATCACTAAAGGTGCACTACGAACCACTAAAGACGCAGGAGATCGAGAGAACCACGAAGCGTGAACATCACACACGCAATCCAGCACCCCAGAGAGCACAGACGACGCATGATGGCCCCGTCGACCATCGGGCGAGACGCGGAAACTCGGACAGACAAGCCGTCATCACGAAACGACAAATTGACGGACAGACATGCGAACAAACCAACAGCACGACAGAACGGCGGGGATCGTGAGACAAAGGTGGTGAAGAAGATGATGATCGGGAAAGAGGTGAAGAGGAGACACCACCCGGACTGGCTACTGCTTGCAGTGTTCTGTGGCTACGCGGTACTGCCGCCAGCAATTAGAAGGACCCGGAGTGACGATGTACTGGATGCATGTCAATGCATAGCTGTGTACCATTATGTGGTGTATAAGTGCAATGTGGGCAGAGGAGTGACAACAAGTTAACGAATGACAGGTCGAAGGTTAAAATTAGACGTTGAATGTCGAGGGGAGGGAAACTTGTGATAGAGATAACCTAAAAAAAAACTAAACAAGCTAAATAATGAAATTAACTAAACTAACTAAATTAACCAAATTAACGAACTAATTAAAATAACCAATATGTGGTTAAACGGGTTGCAGAGAAAAAAAAAAACTAATGTAATTAGGACAAGGTAACAAAGAAAGGAGACATATGACTAATATTAATTCAAATATGACACTAATACGTTGAAATGCAGATAATATATAATGACACTAATACGTTGAAATGCAAAAGATTGGAAAATGCAAACGTACAACTAACGGAAAGTAAAGCAAGGTAAAGCGTTTACTTTAATAAAACGAGAGGAGTATGTCGGGTAGCGGGTGACAAAGCCCATTGTCGGATGTATTGTAACTGGTGAACCGTTTTGTTACGGGTGAGGAGGCGTTGACTCACGTAGTTACGGTAGCTGTATTCCATCCTTACGTAATAAGTCCAAAAATACTTGTACACGACATGAAGTAAAGCTATGACATCTCCAACTGCTGTGTCGAAGTCTGTCATAGTTATAAAAATGTACGTATGGGTTAATTTTTAAATAGTGTCGTTTAAAAAGTACAAATTGTGTTGCAAAAATGAAATGATGCAGTTCGTATGAAAATCAAACAGAAGGCCTGTATTTTTTTAGGTTGTGGTACATCATGACAGTTAAACTTACTGACTAATTTTTAAATAGGTCTATTAGTAGTCCATTGAATTAGTTAAGGACACAAGGTTGCGTTCTTGACTCTAGCTGTCGAATAGCCATGATGGCTTAACTTACCGCCAACAATTTCTTAAGTTTTTAAAGTAATGTTTCCTGAAAAAAAATTAATTAAATCCAGATTTTTGACGCCCTATGACCTGCTGCGCTTTAGGCCACGGCCTTGGTTGTCCTTGTGTTTCAATATCATCTCATTAGTTTGTATCTATCCTGTGAATTTCATTTGAATTACTTGAAGTGCATTTCAAAAGTGGACTTTTAATATTTTGTTGATTGTACATGGATTGACCTTATCTTTTTTTTAAACATTAGTTCGGATGCCTTTAACCTGTGTCACTGATGTAACCCAATTTTAGTTTGTTTGCTGAAACAACAAGTAAACAAAAACTGGGTTACACAAGTTTTAAAGTAGCAAGCCTTTGAAGCAGCAACCTTAAGGCACTTACCGTATATTCCTAAGCTGTATTGTATATGTTAATATTGCACTTGGTTTGCGTCTTAGGGTTATTTGCGTGTTTTGTCACTCAGCCAAGATAACTTTTTTTTTTAGCTGATCATCATTTTTCTTCATTTATTTTGTAAGACTTAAATTTTAACTGATGCCGCCCTGTGAAATCTTGTGGTAAACAAGAAATTTGTGCTCCATTGTTCTATATGATATATATATATATATATATATATATATATATATATATATATTTCAATTTTAATTGATGCTGTCCTGTGAAATCTTGTGGAAAAAAAAATTACCATTTAAACCTCATCTGTATTCCAACGTTATATATTTTATACCATTTTACCAACTTTCAGTTTTTATCACTACTGCAAATATACCTACTCC
>JAQIUW010000040.1:0-13663 GCA_034697105.1 Lithobius agilis | reverse complement strand
CCCAAAACAAGTGCTCTCAATCATTTCACTGATTTTTAATGACTACTGTTTTAAAGTAAATTTCAATGAGTTCCTTGTAGTTTAACTTTTGTAAAAGTTCACATTCTATGGAAAGTGTCGCCAAACTATTGTCTGTCTTGACCAATAGTAACGTATGAAAAATATAAATAAAATAATTAAAAATATTTTTTTCCAATTTTCCCGGGCCCCTAAAATTTCCGGGCCCGGGGTCAATTGACCCTGGTCACCCTCCCCTGTCGACAGGGCTGCTTTTCTAATGGACTAGAAAAGAAGTAGGACTGTCAAGAGTTCAAGTATCGTGTCTAAATTAAGCATTCTAAGGCTGAATGCACGCCAAAACTATGATAATTTGTCTTCCCACTTTTATCTCATTGTCCCTCCCTGGAAAACTGTGTTATTTTACCCCACTACCCCTCTCAATCTGTGGAGGGGAGCCACCGCGTGTACTCTGTTGTGCTTTGTCGTCTAGTTTCATTTACAATTCCTTTTTCTGTTTACAGTTTAAAGAAGCCTGCTTGGAGTGTAAAAAGGTACAGTCATTATTGTAAAAAAATTAGTTCCCATTCACATCTTAATTAATTCTAATAATACAACTTACGTTAAGCGCCCAATACGGTACGTAAAAATAATGAATTTTCAATGTTCTTTTCGTTAGGAAACTGAAGTAGCAACATGTCTCTACAAGCGATTTAACCTTGTAAGTATATAACCTCTAAAGTTTAGTTTCCATCTGTTCATAATTCCTCCAGTTGACAAAACAAACATTGGGTTGATAAAATTATAAAATAAATATGTGCGTGTAATGTATATAATGTGATCAAAGACCACTGGTTTTGGGCCAAGATCAATGTGGTTTGGTGCCTTCGTTGTCGCTTTCTAACTCAAACAGCCGATGTTGAATCCGCACCTAGGCATGCAGACATGTAAGTTTAGAAGCTAATTGAATTTGGTATGCGTCCGTATAATTATAACGTAAAATACAGAGGTCGTGTACGATAGTTTATCATATGTTCCATTCGTCATCAGTACACAAAAATAAATATCTAGAAATGTTAAAAGAAGCCGTAAATATTATATATACGTCTACACATGACCCCGTTAAACAGAAATGGAGCTCATAAACGAAATTAAATATTGGAAGGAATTAAATTCAGCAAGATTTTTCTAATGTTTCAAGAATGTCTTGTTTCTTTTGTTACAATAGTGAACGTTAATTTTCTCGTTTGTTCGTAAGTCAAATACGTCGAACTTGTCTTATTTTCGATCAGAGTGATATTCGATATTTGTTTATACTTACTTATATATGAAGGATGACTCAACAATATTTGGTAATTAGGATGGACATTTTATGATACTTATTAGTGAATATACTACCAGTTGGTGTCATGCTATTAACGTGTCATATTACTACTAAACCTACCTACATACGGAAGCCTAAAAGGTGCACATGCGTTGTACTTAAAAAAGTTCACAATTTACTAAAATAATTATTGTCTTACTAATGAGTAATATACTAGTTGTTTAATAATTATTCTGATTTACAACAGACCGATGAAGAGGGAAACGTCTTGGCGTCCAAGATCAGAGCAGGTTACGTCAAGGACGTAACAGATGAGAAAGTAAGTTGTCCTTTTTATTGGTGTGTTTGATGTTTTGTACATGGCGCCCTCAAAGCCCTTTGAAGCCTAGTTTAAAGTTTCCATTTTAAAATGAATATGAATTAATATATAACCAGCCATTTTCCAGAATCAAACATTTTATTGAAGGAAAGCTTTTCGGCAGTTTCACCCACCTTCTTTAGTCTGAAGAAAGTTACTTCATAGTCGTTACTAATAAATACAGAATTATAAATAAATGTTATTTTTTTTAGCTCATTTATATACCCGCTTCTCCACACGCTCTTACTCATCCAAATACGATAATAGGAGCAGGTATGTTAGTGAGCTAAATAAAATAGCATTTATTTATTACACATGTATTTATTACTAACGATTGTAAAGTAACTTTTTCAGGCTGAAAAAGATAGATGAAGCTGCCGAAAAGCTTTCCTTCAATAAAATATTTGATTCTGGAAAATGGCTGGTTATCTGTATTAACTCCCAAGTATTAAAATGTGCATGATTTTCAATTTAGCTCTATCTTCAGTGGATGGGATTATGAGAACAGGTGCAACCAATTCGTGCCGAATCGCGAATAGAGTAAGTGCATTTTATGCTCAGGTGTGTGGGCATCGCATTCTGAAGTAGTCAATTCGATGTCCCGATTAGGATGATGACATGTAAGTACAGAAATGAGCAGAAATTAGTTGCATACGTATAGACTAGGCAGCGACAAACGAATCAGCAAGTTTGCTTTGAGGTATTTATCGAAGACTGTAATAAAGGCATACGTTACCAGAAAGGTACAACGTAAGATCTAAAGAAAAGGTGAACTTCTGAACTCTGACATAATCATATTACTTTACACTTTAAAATGTTAAAAACGACGTAAAAACCCTACACTATCTCGGGATTTGAATCGGGGCTTCTTGCATACAAGATGAACAGGTCAACTACACCCTTCCTTGACACTGCTCTCCCACTAAAGTTTAAGCACAGTCAGACTAGTCTATAGATATACCGTGCAACTTCACTGTAATTACCACCGTTATGAGTTCCACCCTGATGAACATAATAGCATTGCAAAAAACGTAATTTTGATACATTATTTTGACAAAATTTGTATTATTGGGTGGAGGGAGGCATAATTTAATAGACAGACATTTTCAAACATACTGCATTTTATTCCCAGTTCCAGGTTCAAACCCACACCAAAGAATGCTGAGCCAGAAGAGAATTTAGTTTGGTTATATCTGCATTGATTTATGATGCTGTGGAATTCGTTATTCGTATCTACATTGATTTATGAAGCTGTGGAATTCATTATTTCTAGACTGTGCAGTCTAGTACGAATACCACCAACGCATGCTGACATACTAATCCACTCATTTATTTTTCTCAAATGGAACTGTAAGATACTTCACCGAATATCACTTTATTTACCTGATACAAATCTTTGCTAACGATGGTAGCCATTCCTCCACGCCAAAGGTTTCCTCTGGAGCCACTTTCAGTCCATATTAGTGTGGAACTCTTTCCAGTCATAGAGACAACAGACACTTGCAGTGATCCCACATATTCGCCAAACATGTGGTACCAAAATCGGAGACAAAGTCCTTCTGTGGGAGGCAGAATTTCAGACACCAACAATGCCAAGCCGCTGTATTTATATTTGTCGTCGTATTCAAGGTACAAATAGTGACCTACAGATTGGGAAAAAAATATGAAAAATATTTTTATTAATTGTTGTAATTGAAAACGAACCTTCGTTTTGTGGGTAAATACAATAGAAAACACAGGGAGAAAGAATAAAAATTTGACATGTCAACATAATAACAAATATGACGCTTTCTGCTCATAGTATGCTTTATGAATGTGAATGATATATTCCAAAGATGTACTTTATTCTTCGGACACAAAAACACACACAAAAAACAGAACATGTTTGCACTACTAACAACTAGTTAACGTTTAGATTTTGAATTACAATGTTTGGAATACTGATTTGGTAAATTAAAGAGCCATCTTGTTGGAAGCTGCTGTCAGTATCGCATGTATTCTGAGATTCCACTATGTATATCATAATAGCATAGTTACAGTATGAGATGTTACAGGAGTTACAAGCAAAATTTCTGCAATATGCCACATGAATGTCAAATAACACTAGCGGCACAATTTCTACAAAATTCTAACTTTCCATTTTAACATCGCACAGTACCAGCGGCAATAGTACAATTTTCGCAATATTCCACGTGAATTTCTGGCAAGGTACCATAAGCACACTAATACAATACGTGTAGCATTAGATTTGATGCCGGACTTGTACGACGTATTAATTACTATTTTTTGAAAGAACTGCAGCCTTCACGCCATCCACCTCAGCAAGTAAAGCGCTTACAATACTAGCAAAATTTTTTATAGCAACATCTTTATATTTTTTCTGCTTTATCAAAAATATTGATATTTCACATTACTTGTAACAAATATTAATGTTTTATAATCTGAGCTTCGTACTACGGCACACAGTTTCTATTATGGTGGTGACTATCGTGAACCAGCGTCAAATATGTATGCTTTTTTTTACACCTATGATGGACAAACGAACATGACATGTTCATTAATGTTCATAGCCTTTGTAAAATAATGCCATCTAACACCTTTGTTAGTTGTAATTACTTTGTTCTAATTTTAGGTCGTAAGGGATTTTAGAAATTGGTGGTTTTCCCCATTCACGCAAAAGAGGAAAGATATAAACTAAAATCAATGACGTAATTGCATCGTTTTTCCTGCCCAAGGGGGATGGGCTATTTACACCCAACACTTAGGCTACTGAACGTTTTCCTGTTTTCCAGGGTCTATTTCCTGCAAATGTTTTTCATACCAAATGTGCTTAAAGTCACTTTGCAAAATTGGATGAGTGAGAACCCCTGTCGCATCAGACTATTTTATCCATCACGCATCAAAAAGCGATTTACAGAATAATAGCCCACAAAGCAGAAACCTCGTTGTATGGGGTGGCCAGGGCTCCAATTGTTCAGTTGCTGACAAAAGCACCAAATTTGGTGGTGGTATAGTTTGAAAGGCATAGAATTCAACTAGAACCATAAACACCTTGGCCCGGCTTTCATAGTAGGTGTTTGTACTCAGATCACAAACTGGCCGATATTTTCTGGATGCATTTTCTGGGCGGTATTATACTGGATGTATTTTCTGTTGCATTAACCCATTCACTACCAGCGACGTACGCACAATCGAAACTAAAGAAAATGTAGCTTTTTTTTTTAGAGTTACAAATGACACTTTGGGTGCGGCGCGATTCGATCCCTGAATCTCTGGCTTACAGACCCATAGTCTTGACCACTACAAGACCGCGGACGCTCCGCTCAGTTTCCCAAGGGAACCTTCGCATAGCTTGACCGCCCAGTATGAACTTAGTTTTTAATTTGACCTGCTGCACGTTTAGTTTCGAAATACGTCCTGGGGCTAAAGGGGTTAATAGTAAAGAGATATTTTTGGTATTAAATATTATGTTTTCATGCTCAAGGAACATACTGGTTCTATAAACATGATAAATAAATAGAAGAAATCGCTGTAAATCAGGTTTGGGGGCAGGAACTATTTTCGTCGTTTAGTTCGCTGTTGGCTTTAATTTCCTGCCCCCAAATACTGGTTCTGCTATCAAATTGGTAGCCATCACCAATTATTCAGTATGGCCGCCAAAATGAAGAATTTTCTACTGTATAAGAAATTATGAGTTTAAATACCGTAGAAAATTCTCCATTTTGGCGGCCATGCTGAATAATTGGTGATGGCTAGCAAATTGATAGTAGAACCACTATGTTCCTTGAGCATGAAAATATAATACTTATTTTTTTATGGAATGATAAATTACAGATTTAAAGAGATTAAATTGAGTCTAAATACATGGCCTTGATTAGCTTAAAGTTCGAAAAGGCTGCCAATATTTCGTATCACTACTTTACTGGTAACCCTATTTTATGTTTAATGAGTTAATGTGTAAGCTATTAGGTCTCTTCGGAAATTATTACATAAATTCTTTTAACTCTTTAATGACTGTCGCGGTTGGGCGTCGCGACAAGTGTCTTTCAAAACAGTTCACGCACAACACTTTGTTTGCTTCTCGAAGGACCACCCGTTTGTTGTCTACAAACGGGAATTAACGGGGCACTAGTAAAGGCACTGTACCTGTCCAGTCCAAACACCTTACTTTTTTTCCCGTTTTATCGTAATAAAAACACTGAGCTGTTCGCACGATCGTCCGTCGGCTTACTTGGCTATTTTGTTTACGCTCTCAATTTTTCCTCACTTTTTCTTTCACAACAAAGCTCGCGTTGTTCACTCCTGCCCTCTCTAGGCGCCTTTTCGCACTTGTCCCTCTACGGAGGTTGAGAGGCGGCAGTCCCAAACTCTGCTACGCAGACGCACATCGCTTACGATTTAGGCGACGACATGCTCCCCCCAAGTAATGGCCCTTGGTCCATTACTTTTCTTCTCGACGCACATCAAGGACGCAGATTTTGGCAACCGGTCGGCGAAAAACACCAGATTTGGTCTTCACATCCACAACACGGATACGATCATCCCGGCCGGGATAGATGGCAGTCACGATGCCTCTAGGCCATGAGTTGCGTGGCAGGTTGCCGTCGGCTATTAGCACTAGATCACCCACTATGGCGGGTGTCACCTGTCGGAACCACTTCGTTCTCCTGGTTAGCGTTGGTAAGTATTCTTTAAGCCACCTTTTCCAAAAGTGATCAGCTAACCTCTGGCCAATCCTCCATTGTTTCCGAAGGCATAGGTCACGATCTGTGAAGCTGCCCGGTAGCTGTGCTGAGCTGGAAGTTCCAATCAAGAAGTGGTTCGGCGTCAAACTCTCTGTATCATGAGGGTCTGCCGAGACATGTGTCAACGGCTGGCTGTTGACAATGTTTTCCGCTTCAACTTGGAGCGTCTGAAGGACTTTTTCTCGCGGTGCCCTCTCATGTAGGGTCGACCGCAAAGCCGTTTTCACAGACTGCACAAGTCGTTCCCAGCTCCCCCCCATATGAGGAGCTGAGGGAGGAATGAAGTGCCAGTCGATCCCTTGGGTGACAGCGTCGTCCATTATTCGAAGGCGGTCCAATTCAATCAAAGCCTTCTTCATTTCATTGTCTGTCCCTCGCAGATTCGTACCGTTATCCGAGTAGATCTGCTTTGGACCTCCTCTTCTCGCTATCAACCGTCGAATGCACATAATAGCAGAGTCCGTTGTAAGTGATGCAGCTAGCTCCAGGTGCACAGCTCTAGTCGACAGACACGTGAACAACACACCATATCGTTTCTCTCTTCTCCTACCGATCGTCACCTCCATTGGCCCGAAATAATCCATTCCAGTAGAGGTGAATGGCCGCACGCACGGAGTCAGGCGTTCCGCTGGCAGTGGACCCATTTCTGGAACTTGGGGTTTGGCTCTCCGGTTCCTGCACATCTGGCACGAGTTCCAGGAACTCCTGACTGCTGATCTTATGTTCAGAATCCAGTATCGTTGTCTTAGCTCGTTCACAACCAATTCTCGGCCACAGTGCCCGGCTGCAACATGGTAGTGGTGCACTAGTAAGCGCGTTACTGCGTGTTTGGGGTGGAGGATTACAGGCTGCTTGACTCCCTGTGGGATACTTGTTGCAGCATCAATTCGGCCACACAGTCGGAGCACCCCTTCCTCGTCCAAGAATGGCGACAGCTGGACAAGTTGACTAGAGGAAGAGATTGGCTTTCCACTGGCCAGTCTTGCCATGTCTTCAGGAAAACTGTCCCATTGCACTTGTTTCCACCAAAGTGCTGCAGCAGTAGACAGTTCCTGCAGGGTCAAGGTTGGGCGGTTCTCCGCTTGACCCACTCCTGCTTTAGCACGGCAGTTTTTTGTAAACCTCAGCAACCAAGCTGTTGCTCGACACAGCCTCAGCCACGACGAAAAGCGTTCCACTTGCGGCAGGCTACAGGCTGTTTGCGTGGTTACAGCAACGAACTCCTTCTTTAACTCGAGTTCTTCTCCTAAATCATCGGATGGATCGCGTTCCCACGTTTCTTTTTGCCATGCACTTTCTTCCAGCCCCAAAAATCCAGGCCCAGTCCACCAGCGGCTTTCCTGACTGAAGTCTGTTGGCCTGTTGCTACGCGTGGCTATGTCGGCCACGTTCTCTCGTGTAGGGACCCAGTGCCAGTTACACCCCTCGGTCAGTTCTTCTATTTCACCTATCCGGTGTCCCACAAAGGTTTTGAATTTTCTTGCATCAGACCGCAGCCAGCAAAGAACAGTTCGTGAATCAGTCCAAAAACATATCCTGTCGACCTGGATTTCATGTTCTTGTTGAATAGTCCGTGCGAGCCTGCTGCCCATCACTGCTGCCTGGAGTTCAAGTCGTGGAATCGATATGGGCTTTAGAGGGGCCACTCTGGTTCTTCCCATCACGAAGGCAGTTTGAACTTCACCTCCACCAAAGTCTACTCGTAAGTAGGCTACTGCGGCAAAGGCTTCCTCGCTTGCATCACAGAATATATGTAGTTGGAGCGTTGTGGCTTCTTCCATCCTTGTCGAATAACATCGCAGAATGGCCACTTTCGTTATGTCCTGGAGTTCGGCTATCCAAATCTTCCACTTGGCGGTGAGTCGTTCTGGTAGTTCATCATCCCATCCAATTTCACTTCTCCAGATCTCTTGCAAGAGTATCTTTCCTTTCACTGTGAAGTGGGACAAGAAGCCCAGGGGGTCGAAGACACTCATTAAGACTCGCAGGACTTCCCGCTTTGTTGGGTCTTTCTCTCCATTTACAATTTTAGGGTCAACCTTGGCAAAGCTGACAGTAAAGGTAAATTCGTCCGTATTGGGGTCCCACCGCAGTCCCAGAACACGCTCAATAGGTAGACTAGTATGCAAGTCAAGATCCTTCATTCCATCTGCCCGGAGTTCTTCAGGGATTTGTCGAAGTACTTCTCGTGAGCTGCATTTCCAGTTACGAATCTGAAAGCCGCCAAGATTGTGTACGGCTATCACATCTGTGATCAAGCTAACTGCCTCGCTTACGGCGTGAGCACTGTCCAGGTAGTCGTCGACGTAATGGCGATTGACTACAGCATTTGCGGCATCTGGATATTCTTTAGCAAGTTCTCTGGCATTTCGATTCTTAACGTCTTGTGCGGAGCTTGGTGAGCAGGCAGCACCAAAGATCACGACTTCCATCTGCATGACATCGGGTTCGCGGTGGCGATCCATACCGCGCCATAGGAATCTCTGCGCAGGTAGGTCATCGGCCCGTATTCGGATTTGATGGAACATTTCTTTTATGTCCGCTGTGAAACCAATCCTTTTTTGCCGTAGTTTGAACAGCACTCCAGGAAGAGAGTTCAGTAGGTCGGGCCCCTTCAGCAGAGCGTCATTTAGGCTGGTGCCATTAGCCTTAGCTGCGGCGTCGAACACCAGGCGTATTTTCCCAGGTTTGTTGTCGTTCGTTACTGCAAAATGTGGGAGATACCACGTTCTTACGCTTTCTGTTTGAGCCTCCTTGACGGACAATTGTCTGGCATACCCTTTGTCCAGGTATTCCACGACCTTCTCACAGTATAGCTTACCAAACTCTTTGTCTCTGTCCATCTTGCGCTCAATGGAACGGAGCCTTTGCATTGCACTGGGCTTACTGTTTGGAAGCTGAGCACTGTCATCTCTCCACAGAAGTCCAGTTTCCCATCTATTATCCACACGGCGGGTGGTCTTATCCATGATCCCAATTGCACGATTATCCTCAGTCGATCGCGTCGGGTTTTTTGGAACTTGTACACCAAATGCTTCATCTTTGAAGGACTCTTTCACCAACTGATGTAGCTCTTCATCCTGAGCTTCCCGGTGACAGATATGGAGGTTGACTTCGTTTAACTGATTTAGGAAAGGTGATATGTTCCCATGGACGACCCAGCCAAGTTTAGTACGCGAGGCCACTGGTCCATTTCTTGGCCCTTCTACAACTTCTCTTGCGATAATCAAGTCACAATTATCCTGTCCAATGAGAATTGTAGGTTTGGCATTGCTCAGGCTTGCTGCTGGGGCTCTTTCCAAGTATTTCCACCTTTGGGTCAGTAACTTCAGATTAATGCTCTGTACAGGCAGCACGAGGTTCGCCATTGTTCTGACATTGGTTACGTGGAAAGTCCCACCCCCAGGTCCTTTAATAGAGAGGGACACTCGCCTGGAAGTGGCATCTTGTTTGGTCATTGCGTTGGTCCACTGCATACTCAATGTCTCCTGGGGCCCTTGGGCTCCAATTTCAGCGACAGATGCATCCAGCAGCGCGACTGTCGAGGCTTCGTCGAATAATGCGTATGTTGCCACTTCCCCTTTAGGTCCCATCAGGCTCACTGGAACAACTCTAAGCAGCACTCGACTTTGCATTTTTGGCTCCCGGGTGTGTCCCACCACTTCGGTTGCGACCCGAGTTGCAGCTTCGGCTACTCTGTCTGCGTGTAGCAGTGGATGATGAAATCTTCCACATCCGTCCTTGCCGCAAGGTCTCTTGGCTCCGCATCTTTGGGTTCGGTGTCCCACGGTGAGACACGTGAAGCAACACTTCTTATTCTTGACCCATTCCCATCTGGAGTCTGTGTCGGCTGATTCAAACTCCCGACAGCGTTCAATGCCATGATTGTTTCGTTGGCAGAAAATACAACTGTTGGCAGGATTGGTTGCTGCATCGGAAGTGGCTAGCACGGTCTCGCGCTTGCCTCTGTCTTTGCGTTTGTCCGCCGGTTTGTTCTTGGTAGCACAGACTTCCGCGCCGCTCAACTGGCTAGGCAAGCTGACAAGGCTTGCGGCGTCAGCTATTTCCTCCAGCCAGTTGGCTAGGGTCTTCATGTTGGCATACACACCCACTGGCTGCTTGTTGACATGTCGTGCCCAATCTATTCTTAAGTGGCTCGGCATCTTCCCAACTATCTCCCTCAGAAGTTGTGGATTGCACAAGTGGTTCTCCGTTTTCAAAGTTTCCAACGTCGCCACCAGGTTTTGCACTGCATCGGCAAACTCAATTAAAGTCTCCAGTTGCTCATCCTTTGGTACTGGCATTTTCCTAATCTTCGTAATGAGCGTCTCTACAATGAACTCCGGTCTGCCAAAGCGTCGCTCAAGAGTTTTGATGACTCGGTCGATGTTATCTGGCGCAACCATGAAAGCTTGCAAGGTGTCTTTGGCTTTCCCCTTCAAACTCTTCTGTAGGCGCGCCATGTTTTCGGCGTTGGTAAAATCACAGGTTTCAGTAGTCTGCCTAAACTGTGCAATGAAGGCCGGCCACTCCTCCGGCTCCCCGCTGAACTGAGGGAGTTCTTTCGCCGCTGACTGCCGTGCGATGAAACGTCTAACATCACCGTGGGGTGTTATTCTTCCTGCATTTCTTATAGCTTGAACAAATGCTTGTGTTAGTTGGTCAACTGCACTTGCGGATGGGCCCGTCGTGTCAATCGGCTGGTCTCTTAAACTGTTTTGGGGCATTTCATTTGGGTTATCTACCCTTTGAGATTTATGCAGCCAGTCATTAACTTTCTGAACAGTGTGTGGCTGATTGTCATTTAGTTTGTTGACCTCCCCGTTACTGACTGCTACAGAACTAATTGACATGGCGTCATCTTCCTCCCGTATTTCGGCCCGCCGCAATTCCAAGCGTTTAAATATTAATTGCTTTTGGGCTTGCAATTGTTGCTCTTCAGCCTCCATTCGAGCTTTGAGTTCATTTAATTTTGCAGCCACTATCTGGGAATCGAGTTTGGCGACAGCTTCTGCTGCTTCGACTTCGGCTTGTAGCGCTCGTCGTCGAGCAGAGTTTTGGGACGAAACTTTTGAAGACTTGCTCCGACCCCCGTTCGAGGCTACGCTGCCACGCTCGCTGTGCGCCAACGATCGGTGATCGCCGCTGTCTTTAGACCCATTCCCGCCCGAATCCAAAGCTGATTGTTTATTCATGGCCCCACTTTGATTTGGCATATTACTAGTGTCGGACCCAATTTCATTCTCTGTCCACTCACCTAGACGTGATGGGCACTTTCCTTTCGTAGGCCTGTTGCTACGTCGGATTTGTGAAGTAGTTGTTTATCGTAATAAAAACACTGAGCTGTTCGCACGATCGTTCGTCGGCTTACTTGGCTTATTTTGTTTAAGCTCTCAATTTTCCCTCACTTTTCTTTTACAACAAAGCTCGCGTTTTCTCTCTCGCCCTCTCTAGGCGCCTTTTCGCACTTGTCCCTCTACGGAGGTTGAGAGGCGGCAGTCCCAAACTCTGCTACACAGACGCACATTGCTTACGATTTAGGCGACGGCAGAGGCATTGTTGATCTTTACTGGCTGTATAGTTGTAAAATAGATTTGTGGCAAGCTCTTTGTTGCACCTTTTTAAAGATTATTTTGTGTGGCAGTTGGCAACGGTGAGCATAAGAGGCTAAGAGCTGCACTTTATCATTGTGCTTAGCATTAATATAGGTAAACCTTCAGTGTAAGATGTTGGAATGCTGCGTGATGTTTATGGATTTTAAAGTTAAGAATAGTGGTTTATGAAATTTGTGGTACTAAAAAGCATGAAAGCATTTCTGCTTTTTCAATTTTTCCCCCTTTATTTTTAGCACTTTTTTGTATAAAATTCCTTTATTTTGGCTGAAATAATCGATATTTCCTTTGCAGGGGTCTGCAAAGAAATAGCCATAAAAATCTAAGAGGCAGTAGTGATCAATACAATCAAATGCCCGATAAACGTAGATCCGAAAAGAATTGGTTTCCGAGATCCAGTAACCCTTTCCCCAGAAGATACAGGCATTACCTGCCAACTTTCAGTGACGGCGAATCCTACACAAAAAGAAAATGATGGCTCAGTAAAGACACGTACTACAGGAACAACGTGTTTTTGATAAGTTACTGGTATCTCGTCCTGGGAAAATAAAAGCCCCTTCCGCCGCATTGCCATTAGCC
The DNA here is from genome assembly GCA_034697105.1 of Lithobius agilis. Classification (NCBI taxonomy): domain Eukaryota; kingdom Metazoa; phylum Arthropoda; class Chilopoda; order Lithobiomorpha; family Lithobiidae; genus Lithobius; species Lithobius agilis. Next base: position 1,048 of record JAQIUW010000040.1, on the reverse strand, counting down.
CGACCATATACGAAATACATGTCAGTAACTTATTGATTAGCAAAGTCATTGTAACCGTGCAGTTTTTCGTTAACTTGCTTAAGAATTGTGAATACCATTCAGGTGCTCAACATATTATGAGGTACTTGCTGGGGACAGCACATGAAAGTAAGGATTTCACTTTTGTTAGTGAGCATTTTAATGCGTTTGGCTCAGTGCCCCTGAACATTAACTGATAATGGGTGTCTTCCTGAAAAAAGGCATGGATCTCAGAAACGAGTCGTTTCCAAGACTATGTTTATAGGACATTTCTTGATTGTTTTGATCTGTAGATTTGATCTGTAGATTTATGACGTGACTTTCCACACACCCTGATTATCGAAGGCAAATAGTAGCTGCAGTCCGCGATTTTGCTTATATCTCTGATCAAGTTTACCATGAATGTGCAGTTTTATTGCAGTGCCACTTTCTTTTTTTGCATTTTTTGTTTACCTTGGCGCAGACAAACGACTTAAAACTTAGCATTCTTGAACACTGCTGTTAAAAAGTAATAAGAAAAATGTTAAGAGTTCTAAAGAGACATTACGCAACCTAGTGCCATTGCTCAACAACCTGACGACGTAAAATAACCCATTAGAAAAAGTAAATTCAACATTTCAACTTGAGTTAAGATAATGCGGGCTGGAGAATACAAACATAAAAAAATACAACTAAAGCTTGGTAGGAGGAATGCACTCACTTCGTATCCATGATATGAGAGACTAAATGATGCAAGTTTGATGATGCTTATGTCAATTAGGGTGTAATAGATCCTAAGGAGTTTGATAGCAAAATTGTCTTTGTTGTTGTGCTGTAAGTCCAGTAGTTTAAAAGGGCGTCCCGGGCGTCCCCCCCCCCACGAAACAAACAAGGCTACAAATACCCTTACTTCTAAAGTTTATGTTACCGGCAGTAAAGTTTTATTTAACTGGCCTTAATGCTGTCCCTTAGTAACTAATAAAACTCAATCACCAGCCATGCTTTGCGCTAAAACTTATTGTTTAATCAAAACACATCAATAAAACTTCAC
>JAQIUW010000039.1:0-13677 GCA_034697105.1 Lithobius agilis | reverse complement strand
CCTAACAAATAAATTTGCATTGTCCACCCGGGACTCGAACGCCCCTCGAGCATACCGCAAAACAAAAAGGTGTGACAATCTGGCGCTGTAGACTAGGATTAAGTTTTTAGACATTCTGGTGCAGTCGACTGCTGGATATTGTTTTGAGAAAATCGGACGCAGTCGACAAGGATTGTGTTTTAGACATTTGGTTTTAGACATTTTTTTAGGAAAAAAGAGTTCCGAAATTTTGTTTTTTATTTTTTATTGTGACCAGTAATACCCCGTAACCGCAGAAGGTTAGCGTAAAAAATTGGAGTACAGTTAGTTTTAGAATAAACTGGAAATTAGTAAATAGGCATAAGTGTCTTAGTTAAAATAATCTTTGCCTTGGATTGAATACCCCGTTGTTTGATCCTTGTTTTATAGGCCGGACATATTTCCGTCCTTAGAAAAATTTTGGGACCTAAAAAACCCCACAACCAATTTTTTTAAGAGGATTTCCTCTAAATATTGTATAGGCTACCGCCTTACTTTTAATTTTTCGACGCGAAGTAGCGAGTAGGCCGGACGCACACTATCTAGCCTTCTAGGCCGATAAATGTCCGATTACCCTAACGCGTACCGCGTAATCTGGGTTCATTGTCAGTTCAACCCCCACCATCGCCTTAAGCGAGACAATTATCTAAGTCACTTTCTCAAGTGTCGGAAAGACCATCCTTCCCGTTTGACTGAGGAATACAAATATCCCTATCTCGCTAGTGAGATTAACCATAGAGAAATTGAAAAGGCAAAAGCCATTTTGGAAACTGAGCAGTGGAAATTAAAATACCCTTTCGGCATAACGCCCGTTCCCGTAGCTACAACCCTACCCAGAGGAAGCACCCCTGTAGCTAGGAAAGAAAACCCCAGAGTAACTATTACAGTAAAATCGAATATTACATCTCAAAGGATTAAAGAAATTTTAGTAAATCTAGGGAAAGATTTAAGTAGTGGAAATTGCGAACTAAACGGTCCGGGAAACTCCAACGAGAACCCCAGTCTTGTAACACCCTCAACTTCCTTTCCCCAGTGCCCATCTTGTGATTTAAGGCACTCGTTAAGCCATTCTTTGGAGTGTCCGCCGCTAAACGGCTATTCGATAAATCCTTTCGTTTCGCCCCATACCGGAGCTATCCGAAAAAACCCCCGAACGTTGACAGTCACCCCAAGTGGACTTAGGGTTACCTTGAATCCACCTTTTGAAAATCGAAGTGTTAGTCATAAAACCCCGTGTCCTGACCCAACCCAAGTACAAGGTATTAACCAGAAAAAGTGTTGGGAGTGCGAGACCAAACACTGTGCCTCCCTATACCCTTTTGGTCATACCTGTAGACCCCAACCGAGCGGAAAAAATTCCCCGCCTCGAACCCCGTTTTGCAGAGGACCACCTTTAGACCCCGTTAGAGCTCCAGCGAGCGTGATTAGGCCTACATACACTCCGAGAAATAGAAACCCTTTGAAAACCTATTCGTCGGTAAGACTTAGTGGAGCCCATCAGTTTAATTAAGTTAAATAAACCTCGTAAACATGGCACAACCACCCTCAAGTGGTTATTTGCAATTGATTCCATGTTACGATGGGGATGAAAGACATGTAGGGTTGCAGGAATTTTGGGAAGCCCTGTTAGCCTCAGCTGATCTTGCAGCATGGCCTCCCGCAACCCGATTGGTCGTTTTAAAAGCTAAAATGAAAGGAGAGGCAGCACGCTATATGCGAGACAGTCCGTCGATCAGGCAACTGACTGACCCCGCTCAAGTGTATACCGCTCTGCTTGCTCGCTTCACACCCCCAGTTCCCTTGGGTATTAAGCTTGGCTCATTTATGGAGCTCAAGCAGAAAGAAAACGAGACAGTGCGACAGTATGCTACTAAAGTAGAAAAACATGGACGAGAGATCCAGGGAGTAGATCCTGCTGCTCAGGACGCCCTTATTCTCGCCCAGTTTATGAAGTCGGTGCGCTTACCCATCCGGAGACATTTACTCTCCAAAGCGCCGGCCACTTTTAATTTAGCATTGGAAGCCGCTGTGGTGGAAGAGGACTCTTTGGCCTTAATGACCGAAGCCCCCAAACTGGGAGCCCGTCGTTGTAACACCAGTCCCGATTCGGAGGAAGAAGGTAAAACTTCTGGAACCGAGGCATTACCGCCCAATCGAGACCGATCTACCACACCTGAGCAAGGAGAGATTTTAAAGATACTGCACCAAATGGAGCAGAAAATCTCACCTTTACACCAATCCAGTCCGGAACCTAAAGTCGTTCCGAAGACTAACCCCGATTTGGAGCAACTCAAACGAAGGTTGACCGAACTCGAAGAGCAGGTACTAATGTACCAAAAGAACCGAGCGCCCGACGCGCTGAGAGGGACACCCCATCCGTTCCCCGCTAACAAGGGTAGGTCCTCAGACCCGGACTCCGGAAGCCCCGGTGGTTATAACCGACCCGCTCCTGGACCCTGCTATTTCTGCGGAAATTTAGGTCATTTTGCCCGTACGTGTCCTCAGAGGCCCGCCAATCTGCCTTACAATAGACAGCAGAATCAACAGGCTTATGCCCAACCTCGAGCGTATCCGCAGAACCGCCAGGACAACCCAACCAACCCTTACCCACAAAATAGACCCACCTACCCAGTAAGGCTTGCCACAGGACACCCCGAAGGAGAAGAAGAGCAACCTGATTTAAACTATCAGGGGGACCGGTAGGTAGAGGGGCTCCCACCGCCTTCCCCGTCACTTCTTCAAGAACCCCCAACATGTTCGATGACCAATCAGATACCACCATTGAGTTGGCCGACCACCGCCATCTTGGATTTTTACCTCTGATTGAGTTGGAAGCAGGCTTACATAAATTTAAAGTACTTATGGATTCCGGAGCAAGCATCAACATTATTTCACCCTCCGCTCTGAAGAAACTTCAGACAGAAACATCTGCTGTGCGACAATATTTACCTACAAAAATAATGGCACGCACCGTGTCCAACCAACCTTTTCATTTGCAAGGTAAATATTTGATAAGAGTAAAATTAAATACTAGGACTTTCATCTTGCCATTTTTTGTCCCACCCTCGGATTTAGGAGAGGAACATGACATAATTTTGGGCATTGCCACTATTAGGCAAATGCAATTAGAGTATGACGTGCGACATCACGGTTACCGAAGCAAGAAGTTTAGCCTATGGATCCCAGAATTGGAACCCGTAAACCCCATTGCTGAAGTTTCCTTTGGAACAGTCAAATTCCCCGTCAACCCCCTCAACCTTGAAGTGCGAACGGAAAATCATGTGACCATTCCCGCCTTTGGACATAAGGTTGTACACCTGAGTATCCCGGAAGCCATGCAGCAGACAGATTACCTCATAGAACCAGAAGACGGAGACCGAGTCCCTTACCGTGTAGCCCACGTGTTGGTCAACACTAACCAGGATTCCCCTATAATCTCCATCCTCTCGAACTACACCCAGTCACCGATGTTTTTACCTTCCGGCACTCCTGTAGGAATTGCACACCAACCAAGTATTGCAGCCACAACCGTTACAGGTTCAGATAGGCCTACCTATCACCTCAATCAGCTTGTTGACGATAAATGCCTACCCCCGGAAGCAGTCAGAGCTCGTGAGAAAAGAGCAAACCGACCCGTAGACCCGGAGTGGTTTGACCTGAATCATCTGAGTCCCGATCAAAAGAAAAGAACTCTGGATATCCTAGTCAAGCACCCCGAAGCCTTCGCCGTCGATATGAGTGAGATCGGATACACACATTTGGCAGAAATGAGGATCCCCATGCACGATGACAGCCCTACGTTCCAGAGAGCCTACCCGATTCCAGAAGCTCTAGAACCGGTAGTAGCGGAACAAATTCAAGCGCTTTTAGAGGCCGGAGTCATCGAACCGACGATCAGTTGCTACAACAGCCCGTGTCTCCTTGTAAAAAAGAACACTGGGGACTATCGACTCGTTTTAGATTTTAGAGGGGTTAACTCCAAGGTCACGAAATGCCAGTTTCCCATTCCGGATATGGACACCCTAATCAACAGCGTGGGAGATGCCAAGTTTTTTACCAGCCTCGATCTGGGATCCGCCTTTTTTCAAGTAGGGATCGCAGAAGTGGACCGCCATAAAACCGCCTTTAGTGTGGGAGGCCGTTTCACTGGACAGTACCGATTTAAAAGAGTAGTCATGGGACTCAACATCAGCCCCGGAATGTTTTGTAGCCTGATGAATCAAGCATTGGAGGGACTTCTAAGCGGCAAAGGACTGGTCGGCTTTTTCGACGACCTCCTTCTTTTCTCCCGCTCTTTTGAAGAACACCTTTTGGTATTGGACCAGGTATTGCAACGATTAGAGGAAACAGGACTCACCTGCACCCCAGGAAAGTGCAAGTTAATTACCCAGAAAGTAAAATTTCTTGGCCATTTACTGACACCTGGAAAATTATCTCCCGCCGATCAAAAGGTAGAAGCAGTCAAGCGCTTCCCTACACCAAAAACAGTTAAAGACGTGCAGAGTTTTTTGGGCCTGGTGAATTTTTATCGTCGTTTTATACCTAACGCAGCCGCCATCGGTACACCCTTGAATGACGCCACTAAAGGTGAAGAGAAGAATATTACCTGGACACCCTTGTGTGAAGAGGCCTTCCTCAAGTTGAAGACAGCCCTCACTAGTGAGCCGTGCCTACGAATGCCGGTTTTTACCGCACCCTTTTGGCTCGCGACCGACGCCTCAGCTTACGCCCTGGGAGGAATCCTTCTACAAAAAAATGAAGAAGGCAAGTTACAACCCTGCGCCTACATCAGCAGAAGACTCAGAGGAAGTGAAGAGAACTATGGAGCCACCCAAAAGGAAGCTCTTGCAATAGTTTGGGCCCTAGGAAAACTTAAATATTACTTACTAGGAAGACGGTTTACCTTGGTAACTGACGCTCAAGCCCTCACCTTCATCTTCCACGCTTCAAAACCCTCCACTCTTTTAACCCGATGGGCCTTAGCCGTCCAAAATTATGACTTCGAAATCAAGTACAGGAAAGGAGCACTCAACCCAGCCGATGCTCTAAGCCGTTATCCTGTGGATAAGAGACCTGAAGATTTATCAGACTCCAGTCTAGGCTCTCGCGGTTTCCTTCCCATCTTGACAAGACACCCGAACAAGACACCTGTAGCCCTACTACAACTGAAAGGATGGAACGTGGAGCAGATGTTACGACACCAGATAAGCGATGAATACGCAGGATGCATTCGCAATCACTTGCTAGGCATACCGTGCGATACCAACCTGATAAAGTCCTTACCTTTATCCCAGTTTTTCATTGACTCCAGTTCAGACCTCCTTTATCGCTACACCATGCCCCACGAAGGAAAGGCTTATCAACGCCTTACCCAGCAACTCGTGATACCCCGCATCATGATACCCGTTATTATGAAAGCTAGCCATGATATAGCCTATTCAGGACATCAAGGATTTGAACGACTATTACTAAACGTGACCAAAGATTACTATTGGAAAAACATGTACTCCGACTTGAAGAATTATTTTGACAGTTGCGTACTATGCCAAGAGAAGAGAAAAGTCCGTAGATCCGCACCTCTGGAAAGAATGCCTATCCCATCAGAGCCATGGACCCACGTCGCTTCGGACATTTTGGGACCGCTTCCAGAAAGTAAGTCCGGAAACCGGTGGATTGTGCTTTTTATCGACGTCTTGACGCGATTCCCTGAAGCTTTTGCCATACCCGATTGCCGAGCCGAGACTATCGCCCGTATCTACGTGAATGAGATAGCAGCACGATATGGAGTTGCCGAGAGACTTTTGTCCGATAACGGAACCCAATACAGAAGCGAGTTGATGCAGGAAATTTGTCGACTAATGGGAACCAAGAAAGTTTTTTCATCCCGCTACCACCCACAGTCAGACGGAGTATCGGAAAGGTTTTTTCAAACCCTCACCAGTACCCTTTCCTATTATGTAAGCACAGGACAAGATGATTGGGACGAATTTTTGCCCTTAGCCCTTCTTGCCCAGAGAAATGCCGTTAACGCCAACTTGAAAGACACACCTTTCTTTCTTTTATTCGGTCATGATCCCCGCTTACCTCACTCTCTACACCAGAAACCCGTACCTCAGTGGACGCAAGAACCACACTACAAGGAAATACTCACTCGACATATGCAAGTTGCTCACGAACAAGCCAGGCTACATCTCGAACAATCAGCCGACAAGCAAGTTAAGACGAGCAAGAAACGAGGAAAAATCGTGGAATTTAAACCTGGAGATCTGGTTTTAATTTATTCCCCAGCCATCAAGACCAAGAGAACCCGAAAGATGTCAAGACTGTGGAAAGGTCCTTACCGAGTAATTAGGAAGACCAGCCCAGTTAACTACGAAGTAACTCTGATGCTTCGCGGAAAAGAGAGCCCACAGATCATTCACATTGATCGCATGAAACCTTTTGTAGTTCGCTCACCCTTCCCGCATTTTAGTTCCTTTAGCACGACCGAGGAAGAAACAGAAACCGAACGTGACTCAGACCAGGAGAACGACCGCGAAGGAGACCTTCTCAGGTTAACACCTCCAGAAGATAGCGACAACGCAGCCCCAAACTGGAGACCAGCTAGATTCAGACAAGTACCTAGACCACATTACGCGGAAAGCTCCGACTCATCACCAGCATTCCCGAGAGACCGCCTACTGAGACAACGACGAAACCAGAATCGACTCAGACGAAGAAGAGCCAGAAGTCGTACCCCTTTACGAACGGATAACAGAGAATACCCCCCGAATTCTTCAGAAGAAGAAACTTTATTCGACGAAGCAGGACCGAGTTTTTTACCCGCCCCTAGCTCCGCTAATTTAGGACCTGGACTATCCAGCGAAGATTCATCTTCAAGTGACGAAGAACCTATCGCTCAAATTAAGCACAAAACCCCATTTAGGAAACAAGAAAAGGTAAGGAAAACTCCTACACCCAAATCACCACCCCGTATGAAGTTAACAAACCCTAAATTAAGATTAAAACTTAAACAACCAAAAACAAACTGGAGCACGCTAACGCAGCCCAGCATGCCTTGTTCTACAGAACGAAATCCCCCAAGTATGAACCCTTTATCCGAACCAAACGAAGACAGCGAAAGCAGTATTGAACCCAGTAGTTCAAAGACATCCGTGGTTTCCAACCCACGCCACCCCGACAGTGATGACGATAAACAAACCAAACCACCCCCGAGTTTGTTCGAGAAATTTGAAGATTGGTTGCTGACCGATTTTGTTGACTTGATCGTACGTAAAGTACGCGGACATAAACGCCCACCGTGAGAATTAAACCGAACGTGTCAATTAGAATAACGAATTGAACCCTTGTGTATTTTATTGCATTAAACAGTTAGGACAGGGAGTGTTTTACAACCCTGAAAACGGTAAGAGCTTTGACGACCGTACTGCTTCCTAAGCAAAGAGGTGGATTAAATGTATATAGAAACATAAAGAGGTGAATTAAAGGTATATAGAAAAATAAAGAGGTGGATTGAATGTATATAGAAACATAAAGAGGTGAATTAAAGGTATATAGAAAAATAAAGAAGTGGATTAAATGTACATAGAAATATGGAGAAAATAGTAAGGTAAATGAGAAATGAAGATTTTACCAATACAGTAAACAAAGAGATTAGATGTAAGAAATTTTATGTTAAAAGTACCAGTTTAGAATAATGTCAGACTAAGTAGTGAAGTTTAATAACGCAATGATTAAACAGTTAGGACAGGGAGTGTTTTACAACCCTGAAAATGGTGGAGGCTTGACGACCATACTGAATCCTAGTCAAGGAGGGAGATTGAAGATAGTAATTACGTAAATTTAGTCAAAGAAAAAGATAGATTAGAGTATAGATAAGAATAAAATAAGAAATTTTATGTTGTTAATGCCAGTAAAGAGTAATGTGAAATTCATCAGTAAGTTTAGCAGAGTTACGGTAAAGCAGTAATGTAGTGAAATAGTAAGAGAATAAAGAAATAAATGACTTATAAGGTAGGAAAAGCATCTGATTAAACAGTTAAGGACAGGGAGTAGTTAGACCCTGAAATTGGTAGTAGCAAGGCGACCAAACTGAATCCTAGTCAAGAAATAGGGAATGTAAAGTAGATCAGAAGATCAGATTAAGTTAGTTATCCAGCATTAATCAGTTACGGAACAAAGAAAGAAGACGTTAGTAGAAAAAATGTTTGGAAAGAAATTGTCTTGGTTTAAAATTCTGTGTTAAATAGAGAGAATGTTTCAGATTAAATAGTTAGGACAGGGAAAGAGGTTACAAACCCTGAAAACGGAAGGAGGAAGACGACCGTACTAGATCCTAGTCAACAATAGAATTAGAGTTTTGTCTTAAATTTTGTTATAAACTAAAGGTTTATGGAACTTAAGTTTAGAAAAAAAAGTTTTCTTTGAATTTAGCGAGAATGAAAAAGAAGAGACTAGTAATAACCTACCAGGAGAGGAAGGATTAAGATAGGCTAGAGGAAAAAGAAATATGAAAAGATTTTTTATTGTAAGGAAAAGATAGAGCGACTAGGTAAAGCACTAAGTCGGATACAGAGGGAAGGGATACAGGCCGGAATCCCTGAGGTACTTTCTGACTTTACAGTAGTATACCCAGCGACCGTAGTTCCTCGAACCCCCGACCCGCTCCATGTCCACTTAGGCCTAGACTAAGAATCAGAATTTTTTATTTAAAAATAGCGCCCGAAGAATTAGGGTATAAATGGCCCCCTAGAACCGATGAATTGAGAGTAGTTGTATTTAAAAATAGAGCCCGAAGAATTAGGGTATAAATGGCCCCCTAGAACCAATGAATTGAGTGTAGTTATATTTAAAAATAGAGCCCGAAGAATTAGGGTATAATGGTCCCCTAGAACACTCAGTTTCATGTGCAAAGGAATAGAGAGAAAAAAGAGCCCGGGAATTAGGGTAAAGATTGGCCCCCTACAGTGAGTAAAAGTTAATTCCGCGACAATCGAGAAAAAATTCAGGAAGATCTTAGTACTGAACGTGGGAGACATTCCGAGTCAGGACCCAGCGAGGCAGTGGAGCTGTGTATTGTTAGGACGAGTGCTATCACCCCTTCCATAGGTCATGCACAGTAAGCAGTAGCGCTATCGCAATGCTAAATCCCAGCCACACTCCGAGGTATCTCACATCGAAACGCGGAAGAGACAGGTAAATTAAAGAATTGTGTAGGAAAGATTGCATAAAGTAGAGATTTTGTTGGAACACACGTTAACGAGTAAAGTATGTTTGATACTGGAATTGAAAGAACGTAAGAAATTGCCTAGATATCGAGATCCTGTCCTAATAACATTTTGTTAAAACGTAACCGTTTAAGAAGAATTTAACCAGGTATGTTAAATTAAAGAAAGGGGTATTTACCCCAAACCATATTACTTTTCACGTTAGTTAAATATGACTTTCGTGTCCTTTTAAAAACCCACGTAGTTAGTTAGGATATCAAATTATTATAGCCTAAATATAAAAGAAAAGTGCTGAAAGAAAAAAAAAAGTGTATATTATTTAGCTATTTGAAGAAACCCTCGATTTGGTTTATTCAGCGTCAATAGACGTATTATTAGAAGTTAGGTGTTTTTAAAAGGAAAAAATTTATTAAACCCGCAACCTAGAGCTAAACCGGAAGTACGATTGTTTTAGGAAACCTTGTTCAGAAGAGTTGGAAAATATCTTATTGACCATCATTCCACAAACTCCGAGAGGTCAAGTCTGTCAACAACGACTGCTTATCTACCAAGCTGAACTCTGAGTCCTAATCAGCCAAGAGCGAGTGATTGGAAGGTCGATTCAACCTACCTCCCTTCCCCACTCTACTAGCAATCGGAAACCAACGATAGCGGAAGACTAGATTGCCATTCAAGAAAAATATGAATGAAGCCGGAATAATCCCAACCCGTAGTAAACCGATAAGATCAATGGAATTCCTCTTTGCATTCACCATTTGGAGATTACTGTTCTTGGGAGCTCACGCTCAAAGAATAGGTGCAGCTGAGGTGAATATAGCTGACGAGCCACTTAGATTTATTTCTCACCCAGATCTAAATCAGAGTCGCACCGATGCCGATCATTCATCCGACGCCATCGAAAAATGCGAATGGGATGGAGCGAAATTTTCATGCCAATGGATCTACAATACCGAAGGCCTACACCTACCTGATCATTATTGTAAGAGCGACACCCATTGTGCCAACTGTATAAGAGGATGGGAATCCCGAGTGCTTCTCAACAACGGAGATTTAAGAAGACCAACTGAATTCAGGTACGAACAGAGTGTTAACGAAATTGGAAGCGCAACTTTAATGATTTGCGGACTGCCAAACGGCAGAGAGTGTCATTGCCAACGAGACCACCCGTGTAATGGATCACCAGCGTATTGCGCTGTTGCACCATGTGACCTTGGCAACCCCTGCACATGCGAATTGTTTAAAGCCGTGAATCAGTTGTGGGCCCGATATGAGATTGGAGAGGTGGTTAATGCACCTGTGGTCTCTTACCAGGTATGCCTGTACAACATAGACACCCCAAGATCCCGAGACTTCGGAATGCATCCGGCCACTCCATCCCCTCATTTAAGGCTAAGACGACGTCTTCTGAACTCTAAAGAAGAAGAAAGAAATACGGCTACTGGAAAGATCATTTTTAAACAACCCATGTTGATTTTCCAGAACCCCGGAACCGTTATTATAAGAAAGAATGGATTAGAGACAGTCATTAAAATGGATAACAGCAAACCCTATCACCTTGCCGTACCCTCGGAATATTTGTTAAATAGTGGTTCCTTGGAGATCACCCTTTTGGTAACTAATGGATCCCTTACCAAAGCCGAATTCCAAATTGTAGGACGAACATTTTGTTCTCGTTTAAATTGCATCTTTTGCTGGGATGTCATCCATTTTCGTCACTGCCTCCCACCCCTCTTTCGATATTCCATGTATTGTTTGTTTTTTATCATAGTTAGTTGTACCCTATGGTACGTGCGTTTATTTATAGTTAGTAGTTGTTGCTTTGTGAAAGGAATTGCTTCATGCATTTACCTGGTGTATTATGCTACGCGATTGAGCATGAAAGGTTCGCTATTGTTGGGATATCTTTTGGGAGAAAGAACACGAGCCTGGGTCATTTGAGCTCGAGCCCGCACCCAAGAAATGGTCCACGATCTTCAGCAACGAAGAGGGGGATTACCTGTAGCCCCTACCGGCTTAGTTACCCTCGGACTTATCCTAATTTTATGTGTTCCGAATAACAGCGCTCAGTGCACCTCGCACCAGATGCTCACTTCCTCAGCTAGGGAATGTACCACCGATTCTGAAGGAACTACCTGCCAGGTAAATCAACAGGTGCAAATCACTCTGCAAAACCTTAAGTACTCTATTTGTTTGTGGTTCTTGGACGATAGTAACCAGGAACTGTTCGAAATGCGTTTAGAATTTAAAGAAGTCATTTGTCGATGGCATACCTCTTTGTTATATTATACCTTTCCCGTGGAGTTACGCGTGCTCAATCAGATCACCTGTCCGCAAAATATTAATTGTGGGTGGCTTAAAAATTGTGTACCTGGCGCACCTTTCCCTGAGATAACGAGAGAGGCAAAAACTTACTCAGGTATTTTAAATTGCATCGCTGGAAGCCATAACGCCGGATGTACTCTTATTCATCGCGATCCCTGCGTACACTACAAAGCATATCTAGTGCCCGACCATGCTTTTACTTATTCAGTCCATCGTATCAGAGGAGCCCAATGCTCACCTGAGATCGAACTCACCTTAATTAGAAACGCTACCCGAGAGAAACATATCATAAGACAACACGGCACTTACGCCGGAATTACCGTTACCCCGTTAGGAACTTTAGATCAATCAGTAGATTTAGTAAACCAATATTTAATTATCCGTTTAACCGACGCTTTAGAGGCCTATATAGATACGGCCGCAGCCCAAAACCGCCCTAAATATGGAGAAATAGGAGACGTTCAGTCAGACTTACCCTATAACAATGAATTTATTTTCGACACCCAACAAATAACTTGTCAAGACTTAGAAGAAAAACTTCGATGTGAACGCATAGGTAGCTATTTGGATAAAATGATTTATGACCATACTAGTAAATTACCCCTTGTATTTTCCAACCATAAGTTCGCCGTGAGCAGTGACCGACATTTGAGGTCCACTTTAATACAAAGCGCCCCAGTTATCGTCCATCTCAGTTTTAAGGATTATAAGATTCAGGTAAAAAATCGACTAGTGTGCCCTTATATTGTCAAAATTGAACCGCCTACAGGTTGCTACTCTTGCAAAACTTTAGCCGAATTAAAGATTACAGCCAAATCTAATTGTCTAGAAGGAGAAGTGGGAGTGGAATTCCTCGAAATAGGAATAGCCACCAGGTCTATTACGTTGCTGACCACCCCTTCCGAACATATAATTTCGTTTTTCGCCGATCAACAATGTTCGACAGAGAGATTGTGTCTGGTAACCCGTAATTCGCGTGCCTGCGAAGGAATCGAATTTTGTTTAGATACCCCCATTTTGGACATATCCTTACCCGAAGGTCAAATTGATGTTGCCACAGGCAAATTTACAAAAGGTAAATGGCTTGATTTTGGCCAATTGATTCCCGGATTAACAGGACTAGGTGATCTTGCCTCCCAATTCATTTTTTGGGGCATTCTCCTTGTTATTAGCATTTTTGCCATGTCTTGGTGTTTTACAGTTTGTCGAAAGAGCCGCACATAGAGGATATCCTTGTTCAACCCCCCAGTCCCTCTTGCATTAAAGAGAAATTAAAGAAAAAATACCGTCGTTGGGCTATAACATCACAGAAGAAAAGTACATTTTATGGAAATCATTTGGTTTGTGCCAGTTGTGAAATTTTGCTTTGGGTTTATGTTGGGAATAATTTACCAATGCCTTAAGCTGCAGAAATACGGGGACATTTTTTGCAAAGTTTAGTATTTTGGGAGCTTCGCTTTTCCACATTATTGTATGGCTGTGTGTGTAGGGGCTTGTGGTGGAAAATGGGGCAAAGAACGTGGAGAGACACTAATAGTGAGCTTATGCTCTCTATTTGTTCAATTTTAAATAATAAATTCAAGCCCAATATTGCGCAATAAAATCATTTAAACATTATTTTAAACTGAAAAATTATGTTTATAAATCTACGTTTATGGCTATGGGTGTACATAGAGGTAAACTGTTATTCGTATTGATGGAATAATAAAAAAAAGTTAAGACGTATAGCCTACTTATTAAATTGGAAAACAAAATGGATACATGTATGGTGTTACGCAATAACCAGTCAACCAACATTAGCAAAATTTGAATAAAATTTGCTTTTAAGGAAACAACTCTGGCATAAATGCAATAAAAAATAAATAAGGATTTTGATTAGGCCTATAACCCTTTCATGTAGTCTGGGCTTACACCAATTTTATCTTTGTGAAAAATTTAGTTTAAAAAATATTTGAGAAAGTGCATATTAAAATTTGTTGGTCAACTAGTTGTTGCATAACACCGTTCATAATATGCGCTTCCTGGTTTTAAAAAATAGGCTACAAAAAGTTCAAAGTCTTAGTCAAACTTTTTACAAGTAAGAACTAGTTCTCTACAAATGTAATTTTAT
>JAQIUW010000038.1:0-13810 GCA_034697105.1 Lithobius agilis | reverse complement strand
CTAGGGCACCCAGGTGATGCAGCCCTGAACACCTTGAAAGACAGCAGCGTGTTGAGAGGCATCAGACTGCAGGGTGGGACCTCTGTCGGGTGCACGGTCTGTGCTACAACGAAAGCGAAACGGGCGCCCTTCGCACATCCAACACACTCTGCTGCTACAGCATCAAGAGTCCTGGAAGTGATGTATGCGGACTGTTTGGAACCGCTGGAAGCAAGCTACAGTGACGTGAAGTACACCTTCCTTATCGTCGACCTGTTTTCAAGGAGAATATTCACACACTTCCTACAGCGACGCACCGAGGTTACCTCCGCTTTCCAGTCTTTCCTCCAGACAAAACAAGGTGAAACCGGCCATCGATTGAGGCATTTACACACTGATTTGGCCACGGAATTTCAGAGCCAAGACTTTGAGGCTTTATGCGCGGCGAACGGGACGAAGCATACTTTTTCCGCCCCTCGTTCACCTCAACAGAACGCGTTCGCTGAGCTGGCGATACAATCTATTACCCAAAGAGCCACTAGTCTACTTCACGATGCCCATCTGCCCATAGAATTCTGGCGGTTTGCCATCCACACCGCCAGCTGCCTACACAACTTGCTTCCGACGAAGGAACTTGGCGCAGATACCCCTATGTGCCGTTGGAATCCTCAACACCATCCCTCCTACAGACACCTTCGGGTCTTCGGGTGTACCGCGTACTCTTACGTCGAACCGAGGCAACGTACATCGAAGTTCGCCTTGCGTGCCACTCCAAACATTTTTGTGGGCTACGGGACAAGAGTTAAGGGATATCTACTCTATAATCCAGATCGGCGGACGCTCCATTACAGTCGTAACGTTAGCTTCGATGAAACGCGTCCCGGCGGCGATCTTCTACAGATATCTCCCGTGGTACAACCAGACAACCGTATCGAAACAGCGCCCGACACGACCGATTGGTTCCGCAGAAAGCAAGGAATTCCACCTCTGGTACCGGGGGCAGCACCGCGGGGTCTACCACTGGATACTGCTGAACAGAGACAGCGTCACATCCACCCCAACCAGTGAGCCCGGTCACACCAATGACACACGGCCCATTCAGACCGAGGGGCAGACCTCCGGGCACGACGAAGGCAGAGATGGAACGTCGTCGACAAGCAGCTCTACAATTACTATCTGAGACTGACTCTGACTCCGACACGTCACATACCGGAGATTCGGCCGATGACGACCATGAACAAGCCAATTTTTACGCCTCAACTACACCAACCAACTATCGAGAGGCCGTCGTTGCCCCGGACGCCCTCCAATGGAAACGTGCCATGGATGCTGAATTGGCCTCACTCGCGGAAAAGGAAGTGTGGGTAGAGGTGCCTCGTCCGACAAACGTAAAAATTGTTGGAACAAAATGGTGCTATACACGTAAATTCCATCCCGACGGGAGCCTGAAGAAGCGCAAAGCTCGACTGGTGGCACAAGGCTACAACCAAAAGCCCCACGTCGACTACGAGACCTCGTATTCTCCAGTGCTCCAATATAGCACCCTACGTATTCTACTGTTCCTGGCGTCTACACTCAATCTTGTTGTACGCACACACGTACACTCAAAAATAGAACGAACAGTGTATGTTTCAATGCCCCCAGCGTATGAAACGTTTATAGACGGTGTGCCACAGGTGTGTCTCTTGCGGAAGTCAATTTACGGATTACCAGAATCCGGCAGAAATTGGTACCATACTTTCAGCGCGGCACTGATGGACTGCGGACTGCACCAATCCCAAAGTGATCCCTGTTTGTTCTACAGGACCGTGCCGAACTTTCTTGCCGCAGCCATATGGGTCGACGACAAGATCTGCGTCGGCCCCAACACGGCCATTGACGACCTTTACAAGAAATTACAAGTCTGGCTCGATATTAACGAAACAACCAGTCAACACGTCAATGGGATGAATATTACCACCACGGAAGAACAGATCACCTTGGATAATTGTGACTATATAAACCGTAAAATAAGTCATTTTGGTTTGGGAGATGCAAAAGCATTTAGAGTAATAACAACTAATTCTAAGTTACTGGGTGCATGTGCGGATGAACAGGCAGTTAATATAACAAAATACCAAGAAATTATCGGGGTTTTGATGTATGTCTCAGCTTCTACTCGCCCCGATATCCAATTTATAGTTCACTACCTGTCCCGCTACTCTCACAAACCAAAACAGTCACACAAGGGCGCGAGCTGGGATAGCCTGCCGACCAGCAAATCAGTTAGCGGCATAATTATCAGGGTGGCAAATGTCCCCATTATCTGGCGCGCTAAAGGTCAGGCGTCAATCGCATATTCCTCATTCGAAGCGGAAATATCCGCTATCGTACTTGCTATACGAGATGCAAAACCAATCTTTACCATCTTTAAAGAATTGTGTAATAAATATCTAGACCGACCGGTTATACTTGAAACAGATTCGCAATCGGCAATACGTCTAATAGAAGACGGAGGGAGCTCAGACTCCCGACATTACCGCAGGCGTCAAAACATCATACGCGAAAGTGTAAAAAAAGGTGAAGTAAGGCTAAAATACGTACTAACAAACGACAACGTGGCAGATGTCATGACTAAAATAAAGAGCGGAGTAACAGTGGCAAAAACATGTGAAAAGGACCTAAACTTATATTAGGGAATAAACACATACATTAGTAAGGTAAAAATACCAAAGAATATCTGTAACAAGCAGAAAGTAAAAATCTGCCAAGGGAAAGAGAAAAAAAACATTAACAAAGTAATCTAGGCATATACTAACTGAAACGCTATTTAGTTAGCAAAATAACAAATAACGTAGCCTAAGATAAAAACGGAAAAAAATGTAATTAACTAAAAGACACTAAGCGTTTATTAACAAAGAAAAAAAATACGTCAAAAACTAACAAGATGGATTTTAATTGCGCGTCGCAAAGGAAAAGGATGAAGTCCAGAAAGTGGAAAATAAATAGGGCGCATGAACGCTTTAAGCTAATTTAACCAGAAAAGAAATAAGAGAAGATACTGTAAAAAACACCGTAAAGTTGGATTAATTAGAAAGCATAAATTAATAAGGCAAAGACAAACAATAGAAATTAGGATATCGACAACGGCTTAAACAAACGCGGAGTATTGTTGGGAATGCGAGCATAACCCTTGTAGCGTTGTCGGGGTAATAATGAAATCATACTAATGTGTACCGTCAACCATTGTCAACAATAGCTATAAGATCGCTTTGTTAGATTGACTCTGTTGATTTTAAGGTGTTGTGCAGCCATCTTGTTCTTTCGGCCTGCAAGTCGATATAATGTCGTGTCAGCCATTCTTACTTTAATCTATCTTTTTATACACATTTATGCAAAAGTGGTTCGACCAAACTAACGACATATATGCCTGTAACATCTTCCTGCAATCATGTACCTCCACCGATCATGTGCTTTCTCCAATAAACCGATACGGTAATCTTTGAACTGGACTTGGACTACGTACGTTTTGCCTCATCCTTGGATGCTTTCCTACATATCATCGGTAAAAAACCTAGACTTTGCCCATAAGACATAAGATCCGTTACCCTCTTACCGACAATCGGGTTATGGGCCCAGCTCCAAGATAGCCATACTATATTCCAAGATCGTTCCATAAGATCCAAAGTTGAGTAGCTCCAGGCCTCGCCTTAGAACTCTTTTTATGACCATATCTTTATAACCATTTACACTTTACTCTCAAGCACTTTACTTCAAGCACTATTTCCAGTTGACAAATGAATTACCTTATATAATCAGCAAGCCTGAAGATTAGATATGCTATGCTCGTCTGATACATTCAAACGAAATTTAATATTCGACTGCCTTCAAGACTAATACCCGAATCTTGACCTATACCTACTAACGTAGCGATTTCATGACCGTTGTACTAGTCACTCACCCCTTCCCTCTTCAGGACAACTTTAAGGGCGTGAACCTGTCCAGGCCGGCGCCCGGTAACGGCTCGTAGGGCATCCCATGGGCCTGGACAGCGGACCTACCCAGTAATTTTTTTTTTATCTCCTATATATTTTTTGCACGTTTTACTATACGGGCCGTAATATAAATCACTAGTTGATTTACATCATACATCAAGTTACATATCCTACCATATGGGTCTTATCACCTCTGAAGATCCAGATTCGAATTTTTGGGCGTTACGAAGTCCACCTTCACCAACCTTATATGACCTTCCGAGAGTTAATGGTCGCTTTGTATTACCTCCACACCCTCAACGTAGAGCGCTTGCACGAAATCTCCACTCGACACAGATTGTTACCTTGGCTCAACGGGAACAACTGCCACCCTCCAAATCAGCAGTGACCTTGCCACCCTCTAGCAAAAATAAATAGACACCTACGCCATTTAACACTACAAAATGGCAGACCACGATCACTACTATAAAGGAATCCAACGTTTAACACACTATAATTATGATTCCTGGTGTCCAATGGTCCAGCTACATTTACAGGGAAAGGGCTATTACAACACTGTCATCGAAGGATTACCTCCACCAGAAAACGCAGCCGCCGACGTACGCCAAGCTTGGAACTTGCAGAATGCCCAAGCCTTAAACATCATATTCAAGTCGATGGATCCGTCGTTGATGCGTGTCTACATCTTGCATCCTACAGCCCGAGAAGTGTGGTTGGCGCTACGTCAACGTTTTACACAACCACTACTCCACCGCCAAATCCATCTGCGCGAGGAGTTACAACGGGTTCGCCTACAAGACGGAGAGACTATCCCCACGTATTTCGATCGACTTCGACGGCTTCAACAATCAGCTATTGCCGCCGGTCAAGCGTTTGGTGACTTCGAACTGACACACTACGCCCTGAAAGGGATTCTTCGCCCTTCTTTACAACCCTTTGTCTTAGTCCTACAGGCTCAAGAACATCTGACTTTCGATCAGGCGGAGCGACAACTCCAACTGAAGGAACCTCCTCCGACATCCTTACTCGATCAGCAGCGCCCGAATTCAACGACACCTTTCTTCGCGCCCCAACACCAGCAACCCCAACTCTTGGCTTGTAAACCCAATGGAATCTGGTGTACCTGGTGCGGGCGCCCAAATCACCAAGAATTCGAGTGTAGACAGAAGGCCAAGCTAACATCTGACAACCACCGGTTTTCTACGCCTTCAACCTCGTCGGGGACACCGGCGACGCCATCTACGCACGCCCGGACCGTCTGTGAGTGGTGTGGCCGCTGGGGCCACACAGAGAGCGCTTGTAGACAAAAACAGCGGTACCAGGGCCAGGTCCCCTTACCAACGACGAGGCAAGATCGATCCACAAGCAGGGGTAGAGGTACCCGAAATGCTAATGTGCGCAGACGCCCACAAAACACGCAAACTAACGCGAATCAATGTGAAGAGCTTCCTCATGATCTCCTCCACTTGCCATCTACTTCGGCCCAACCATTTCCTCCGGTAGTATTGCCCTCATTCGATCTACTCCACCTAGCATCTACATCCGTAACAGAATCACAAGAACTGGTTCTTCAAACGACGCTGATGGATACTCCCGACTGCTGGTACGTCGATAGTGGAGCAAGCTCTCATATGACTGGACATTTCGAGTGGTTGGACGATCCAGAACCCGTCTCGATTCCTGTCCACACAGCCACCACAGATTCGCAAATGACCGCCACTCACCGGGGCACTGTCGGACTCATCTCTGGGAACATCCGCCTACGACTGTACAATGTACTCTACTGTCCCACAGCTTCTAGCAACCTCCTTTCGACGTCACGACTTGACCGACGAGGCTACATGGTGACTCACGGCAACGCCAGTATCAGGGTCTACGACCCGAAGACGTCGCAGACAATCATTACTGGCCAACTGACCAATTCTAACATGTATAAACTCGACGTCTCTCTGGCAACAACCCGTAAGAAGAGCACCGTGACCCCCTGCGGACTTGATCGGCCACTCGTCCCGACTGCGCCGATCCCCAAGATCCACGTCTCCGATGCTCCACTCGCTGCACCGTCTCCCTTGCATCGCCTGCCGCGTGTGACCTGGGCACTCCTACATCGTCGCCTAGGGCACCCAGGTGATGCAGCCCTGAACACCTTGAAAGACAGCAGCGTGTTGAGAGGCATCAGACTGCAGGGTGGTACCTCTGTCGGATGCACGGTCTGTGCTACAACGAAAGCGAAACGGACGCCCTTCGCACATCCACCACACTCTACTGCTACAGCATCAAGAGTTCTGGACATGGCGTTCGCGGACTGTTTGGGACCTCTGGAAGCTAGCTACGGCGAGGTGAAATACACTTTCCTTATCGTCGACCTATTTTCACGGCGAATATTCACATACTTTCTACAGAGTCGCACCGAAGTTACTCCCGCCTTTCATTCCTTCCTCCAGACGAAGCAAGGTGAAACCGGACATCGATTAAAGCATTTACATACTGATTTGGCTACTGAATTTCAAAGCCAAGACTTTGAGGCTCTATGCACGGCGAACGGGACGAAACACACTTTTTCCGCCCCGCGTTCACCCCAACAGAACGCATTCGCCGAGCGGGCAATACAATCCATTACCCAAAGAGCCACTAGTCTCCTTCACGATGCTCATCTGCCCAATGCATTCTGGCGGTTCGCCATCCATACCGCCAGTTACCTTCACAACTTGCTTCCGACGAAGGAACTCTGCGCAGATACCCCTATGTGCCGTTGGAATCCCCAACATCATCCTTCCTACAGACACCTTCGGGTCTTTGGGTGTACCGCGTACTCTTACGTCGAGCCGAGGCAGCGTCCATCAAAGTTTGCCTTACGTGCCACTCCAAATATCTTCGTTGGTTACGGGACGAGAGTTAAAGGATATCTTCTCTATGATCCGGACCGCCGGACGCTCCATTACAGTCGCAACGTTAGCTTCGACGAAATGCGTCCCGGCGGCGACCTTTTACTGATATCTCCCGTGATACAACCAACCAACCACATCGAGACAGCACCCAAAATGACCGATTGGTTCCGAAGGAAACAAGGAATTCCACCTCTGGTACCGGGGGCAGCACCACGCCATCCACCACCAGATGCGCCTGAAGAGAGACAACGTACACCCTCACCACATCCGCCCCAGCCAGTGAGTCCGGTCACTCCAATGACACACGGTCCATTCAGACCAAGAGGCAGACCTCCGGGCACGACGAAGGCAGAGATGGAACGTCGTCGCCAAGCAGCTCTACAATTACCACCTGAGACTGATTCTGACTCCGATACATCACACAGCGGAGAGTCAGCCAACGACGATCAAGAACAAGCTAATCTCATCATCTCAGCAACGCCAAAAAACTACAGAGAGGCCGTCGTTGCCCCGGACGCCATTCAATGGAAACGTGCCATGGAGGCCGAACTGGCTTCACTCGCGGAAAAGAAAGTATGGGAAGAGGTGCCTCGTCCGCCAAATACAAAAATTGTTGGAACGAAATGGTGCTATACTCGCAAACTACATCCTGACGGGAGCCTGAAGAAGCACAAAGCTCGACTGGTGGTGCAAGGCTACAACCAGAAGCCACACGTCGATTACGAAACCTCGTATTCTCCAGTGCTCCAATATAGCACCCTCCGTATCCTACTGTTCCTGGCGTCTACACTCAACCTAGTAGTACGCACATTTGATTGCAGCGTGGCGTACACACACTCGAAAATAGAACGAACAGTGTATGTTTCAATGCCCCCAGGGTATGAAACGTTCGTCGACGGTGTGCCACAGGTGTGTCTCCTGCGGAAATCGCTTTACGGGCTGCCTGAATCGGGGAGAAATTTTTACCATACCTTCAGCGCAGCATTGATGGACTGCGGGCTGCACCAATCCCAAAGTGACCCCTGCTTGTTCTACAGGACTGACCCGAGCTTTCTTGCTGCAGCCATATGGGTCGACGACAAGATCTGCGTCGGCCCCAACACGGCCATTGATGACCTCTACAAGAGAATACAAGCCCGGCTCGATATCAATGAAACCACGGGTCAAAAGTTCCTGGGAATGAACATTACCACCACCGATGAACAGATCACCTTGGATAATTGTGACTATATAGAACGTAAAATAAGACATTTTGGTTTGGGAGATGCAAAAGCATCTAGAGTAATCTCAACTAATTCTAAGTTACTGGGTAAATGTGAGGATGAACAGGTAGTTAATATAAAAAAATATCAAGAGATTATCGGGGTTTTGATGTACATCTCAGCTTCTACTCGCCCCGATATTCAATTTATAGTACACTATCTGTCCCGCTACTCTCACCAACCAAAACAATCACATATGGGCGCAGCCCGGCATATCTTTAGATACCTCAAAGGGACATCTAACTGGAAACTACACTACCCCCGTAACGTTTCTGGGACGGTAATAGTAACATCAGATGCGAGCTGGGACAGCTTGCCGACCAGCAAATCAGTTAGCGGCATAATTATCCGGGTAGCAAATGTCCCCATTATCTGGCGCGCTAAAGGGCAAGCGTCAATTGCATACTCTTCATGCGAAGCGGAAATTTCCGCTATCGTACTTGCCATACGAGACGCTAAACCCATCTTTACCATTTTCAAAGAGTTATGTACTAAATGCCTAGATCAACCAACTATCCTCGAAACAGACTCACAATCGGCGATCCGTCTAATCGAAGATGGAGGAAGTTCTGACTCCCGTCATTACCGCAGACGCCAGAACATCATCCGCGAAAGTGTAAAAAAGGGGGAGGTGGGGTTAAAATATGTACCCACAAACGACAATGTGGCAGATATTATGACCAAAATAAAAAGTGGGTTACAAGTGGCTAAAACGTGTGCAAGAGACCTAAACTTGTATTAATAGAAACCCATTAAGAGACCAAGCACAAGAAAAATTATTTAACAACCTAACAACCTAATACGAAAAAGGGGCTAATTGAAAGGTGTACCTAGAAAAATAACGAATAACGTAGCCTAAGATAGAAACGGAAAAAAATAACCAACTAAAAGACACTAAAACGTTTAACTGAACCGAAAAAAACGTAGTCAACTAAAAGATACTAAAACGTTTTAATTAAAACCAAAAAGATACTAAAACGCTTAATAAAAACTAAAAAGAAAAAAATACTTAAAAAAACTAACAAGAGGGATTTTAAATGCGCGTCTTAGGAGATAGGATGAAGTTTGGAGAAAAACAAAATATAAGGCGCATGAACTCTTTATGTTAATTTAATCAGAAACGAAATAAGGGAAGATACCGTAAAAACATCGTAAAATTGGATTTATTAGAAAGCATAGAATTACATCAGAAATAAGGCAAAGACAAACAATAGGGATTAGGATATCGACAACAGCTTAAACAAACGCGGAGTATTGTTGGGAATGCGATCATTAATCGTATAGCGTTGTCGAGATAACAATGGAATAATACAAATGTATAACATCAACCATTGTCAACAATAAGTATAAGATCCTTTTGTTAGATTCACTCTGTTGAGATTAAGAGCTTGTCTCTGCAGCCATCTTGTTCTAACGGCTAGCAGGTCGATGTAATACCTTGTCAACCTTTTATATTATAATCTATCATTTTATACACATATACACTAAAGTGGTTCGACATATCCTTGACAATTATGCCTGTGTTACATTCTGACTATCTTGATACTCCACCGACCATGAGATTACGTCAAAATCTCCCAATTGGACTTGCGTTACGTGTGATTTCTCCACTTCTTGGATGCTTCCTACACATCATCGGTAAGGACTATGCTCATAAGACATAAGATCCGTCACCCTTTTACCGATAACCACATTCATTTCAACAGTACAAGTATCAAGGGCCAAGGGTTGGGAACAAGGATTTTTTTTTTTATGTCGTGACTATTTTTGACGACAGTACTGCATTCTGTGGCATGTGGTTTTTTTCTTTATTTCTTTTGTAAATAAATTACAAAACAACAATTTCCTTACCATAATGACACCTGTACATTTTCCAGTGGAGCAAATCACTTTTATACGGATTCCCTGTTCACCAAGCCATTGCCTAACCGTCTTGGATTCATTAACTAAAAAATAAAACAAAAATTAGAAAGCTTAATCACATGGTACGACATAAATAGTTCTCATAGATTTAACATGTAGAGGATATACGTTCTAATTCTCATTCTGAATACTGCTGTTTACATTCTTCAAAAATAATACTTTTTTATTATATTAATTGTCATGCTCCTTATAGAACATTTTACATTTGACTTTAGGGGACCAAATATTTTTCGTTTAAACATTCCCATGTGGTGATTTTCCACCATCCTACTCACCCTTTGGACGAAAGTAACAATTTAAAAGGTAGACATATTGGTAATAGAAGCAATGTGATTACCAGATCACCAGAACTCGGCATGAAAGAGAGAGGCAAAAGGGATTACGAGTGCATCAACAGCTAAGGTTATTTGCGCCGAATAAAAAAATCTAAGTCAACTCTCCATGACGCAATAGCAATAATCAGCTACAATGGAAGAAAACACAAGCCAGTGAGCGTTCTAAAATAAAACAGATGACGATATTTCGGAACTCAAATAAAAATAATAAAGATGGTTCCTTTGTCAAGCCTATTAAAACATTATAACTAAATTTAGGCTACACGGCTAAAACATTACAGCAATTTAAAGCAGCAAATACCATGACAATGTTAGGGATGCATGATGGAGTCAGAGGTCGAAGTGACAGTCACCCTTTGCTGCTTCTTTCCTACGTGACTGTCACTTCGGCCTCTGACTACATAATGCATCCCTCGCACTGTCATGGTATTTGCTCTTTTAAATTTCTGTAATGTTTTATCCGCGTAATTTCACTTATAATGTTTTAATAGACTCAACAAAGGAACCGTCTTTATAATTTTTATTTGATTTCTGAAATCTCGTCATGTTTTATTTTATACGCTCATTGGCTTGTGCTTCCTTCCATTACGTTGTATAGCGTCTAATACTTATTTAAAATCAATTGCCATATTTTACTGCCACTCAATGTGTCTAAATGTGTTTGCACGAGACTAGAACCTGATACTCTGGACATCATTTGGTTAAACTTTCACGCAACAATGGCGAGTCTCATAAATCAAGCTGCTAGAGAAAACTCGCTGGGCTGCTTGGTCGTACGCTCCCCAGTTGATTACCAGTTGCTCGGGACACACTGGGTTAGTAAGAAACGAAATAATAACTATATTCGTTTCTTACGAATACAGTCATTATGTCATTCGGACTCGCATGTCGAGAAAAATACCGTGCCTCAGGAAAGTGTCCTGAATGTAACTTTGTTTCCCGTAGCAATTAATGGAGTTGCAGACAGTCTCTCATTCCAAAACTCACTGTTTGTGGAAGACTTTGCACTGTGGGCACCTTTCAGTATATGCCATTATTGTGAAAGCTTGGTCGTCTTGTCTGTAAATAAGTTACAGTCGTGGTCTGTTTCAAATGGGTTCCGACTGCTCTGCACCAAACAGTTTTGCTGAAAGACAGTTAGAAGGGCAGCTGAAAGGGCAGCAGGCCTGTATTGCGAACTAAACATCAAATACTCAATAGTGCCATTCCATTAGTTCCTGAAACCAAGTGTATAGGCCTGCTTTTTGACTGGAGACTTACTTGGACCGTCCATTAAAGCTACCTAAAGACAAATACCTACGGACCATGAACATTCTCAATGGTCTTATCCGGATGTTCAGTAGGTGCAGATAGTGTCACATTTCTCTGCCTATACGGACACTTGTAATTCAGTCTGGATTATGGTTGCATAGTATACAGTTTCCTAGTAGGGCTTCCCATTATATTAAAGTTGTTTCTGAAATCTGTGAATCTTGGTGGCATTCGTATTGCAACTGGTAAGTTTAAAACTAGCCTGTATGTGGAAGCAGATGATACACCGTTGTGTCAAAGTAGACATCTAATAACTTTAGAGTATGCATTGAAGCCGGCCAGGATAACTGTGATTGGGAGGTAGACTTCAGTGCTCATCGTCAGAATGATGAAAACATAAACAGTGCATTTATCCTTCGTCTTGGAAGGACCCCATTATTGTTCCTATTCATAAAAGCAGAGCCACCTCTGTTTATTCCAACTACAACCAATTAGTCTCCTGCAGGTTGTATAAAAATGTTCGAGAATTTTCTGCATATATTCCCTCACTACAGAATATATGCAAATGCGAATAAATGCGAATTATCAGCTTTCCCATGCACAGCATGGTTTTAAAAAAGGGAGATCGTACCCCACTAATATTTTAAATGCTACTGACTCAAGGACAGTGTACCTAGACAAAAAAAATACCTTGGGATGTCATCTATTTTGACTTTTCCAAAGCCTTCAACTCCGTTCCGTACAATTTCTTCTTAATAAGTTACACAAATGTGGTATTCCAGACTTTCTCTACTTGTTATTTTTTCTTCACCTTCAAATATCAGACAGAGAGTTTGTACTGGTTTGTCACTCTCCAACTGGTTACCTGGTAAATCTGGTGTCTTCAGGGATCTGTCTTGGGACCTCTTCTTTTCCATTTATTTGTTAACTACCTCCCAGGTTGCCTAAAGTCCTTGTGTCTCCTTTTTGCAGACGATTTAATCCTTTATTGTGCTATTAAGGGGTCAGACGATTATGTCATACTTCAAGCGGGCATACACGCTATAGTTGCTTGGGCAAATGAACTTTAACACCAGTGAATGCAAAGTCCCCCATCTTGGAAGGAACAACAAGTGGTTTTCCTACGATCTCGATTCCGATACCACCTTACTATCCACCTTGTTTTTTAACTTCGGTGTACTGGTTGATTCCAACCACAAATTTCATTTTCAGGCCCTCGCAGCATCTGCCAAAGCAAAATGTATTGGAAACTACATCCTTAAACATCTCTCCTTCGTAAACCACAAAATGCTCAAATTTATTATCAATTCCTACATCTGACCGCACCTTGAATATTGCTTGACCGTGACAAGACGATCCGCCTATTTACTAAAGGTTCACCAGACTTCACACCTACCAAATTCGGCCAGATTACAAATCCTAGGCCTAACCAACCTGTCTCCTAAGATACGATAGAGGCGACATGCTTCAAAAATACAAAATCGTACATGGTTATGACTCTCTCAATCTGGAATTCTTCTCCGTGGCTCAGAATCGTAAGAATCAACGTCACAACTGCGAAACTAGTATTGTGGGGTATACCGGCATTCACGGTATAATCGACAGAAGGGGAAAACAGCCCTGTTTTTCAAAACTTCGGCGTGCAAGGGTCACCAGTTTTTGCTAACGGTCAGATCGTACACACGAACTACGTGCTGCATTATCGTAAGCTTGTTTAATAAAAAAAAAAAAAAGAGGGTGCGTTTATTACCTTGTAAACAATTTTAACGATCTAGGGTTATGGAACCTTGACTTTGGGTGGCGAAATATCAACCTATTTTAATGAAATTCATGGGAAGACGACCTTACGATTAAATTATCGAAGAGTACTTTTTCTTGTAGTGCTTATTTCTAACTTTCTATATAGCCCTTTTCAACAATATTTAGAGATAATCAAACACGTAGTCTCTGGCCAAATTTTTGTTACACGAGCTCGCAAATAATGCATGAAAAACTTATTGACTCATTGTTGTTACGATTGCCACTGTCATTGCAATTGTCGTTGTCATTGTCGTCGTCATTGGCATTGTCAAGCTGGACTTAGCCACTTGTATTTTCATCTTCGTGTAATGGTTATGATTGATTACCAAACTTTCGTATTTAATATTAAAAGAGTATTAAAGTTAAAACAAGTGACTGAAACACGAATCAGTAGTTTG
>JAQIUW010000037.1:0-13847 GCA_034697105.1 Lithobius agilis | reverse complement strand
GCCCGCCGCATCTCATCGCTGATTGTTTGCATCACCGAGCTGATCACGCACCGCCAAGGTCAAGCTTACCACGGACCCCAAGCGAGACTTGAAAGGTTTCTCTTACGAAGTTTTAAAAATAAAAGCTGTATGAAAAAAACCATGGTCTTAAAAGAATCTGTTTTTGACGTTATAACAATAATGAGATAATAATGAGACAAATTAGGTCATTAAGCTAAAAAATCAAATAAATACAGATGTAAACAAAAGTCAATTCAAAACAAGTTCATCATATGTGTACGTATCGAATATAATGTGGCGAAAGGCCATTCGATTTCGGCCAAGGACTATGTGGCTTGGTGGCTGCATTCTTTCTTTCAAATCTTGAGAGCCAAGTTCGAATCTGTCCCAAGGAAAGTAGACACGTCCAGAAACGAATTAAATTTGGTTTGCATCTGTATTTATTTGAAGGTCGTCCGTTTTTGTGGGCCACTCTGCATATAACATGAAAGCAGTTCCAATAAGAGAACTTGACAATAATCATAAGTGCATGGATAATCTTGCAGTAGAAACATTATCTTCTACTGCTCTTTTGTTACAATGCACATAAATTTATCTAATTGTCAATTCCTGAAACATTACACAATTAAAATAGACGATCAGTGCTGACGATTTAAATTTAGAACTTACTGATTTAGTGTAACGTCGCTATCTGATCTGCGCCCAGATTTCGTCTGTGCTTTAACAGGCGTCTTCTTTGGCTTCAGAATTTCTGGGGTAGTGAATTTCTGTTACAAAAAAAAATGTCAATGGAACCATTGGAATGTAGTTATCGCAAAAACAACATTGCCTGATAACTAACCAGCAGAACAAGGTAGCAAGGTTCAGGTATAGCTTGGCAGGAAAAATGCATCAATACAGAATTATTAAAAAATAAGATTGTTAAATAATAATAATAAATACATCTTATTAACGGTAAGTATGGTATTAGGTTGGGTTCTAGGTGTTATCTAGGCCTTATGGTTTTGGCTTACCGATGGTCGCAGTGGAGAAGAACGTTGAAAGAAGATCCATGATTGCAGAGGTTTCAGTCCAAGGTTGTATTTATTGTAGCACAAGTGGCGACGACAGTTTGTGGAGTCATAGTGTACATAACTTCATTATTATGGCTTTGTACATTTGTGTATATACGTATAAAAGATTAACAAGAAATCCACAAGAAGGCTTACGGATGAAGCCATTAGATTACAAGCTTCTGTCGTCGTCAAGAAGCATCGAAGAGATGATAACAACAAGATCGACAATGCTTAATCGTAACAATCAATTCTTTAGGCTATACACTTTATTATCACGGTTAGTAATATATACCGTTCTGTACTATTGTTGCCAACACCGCTTATACATTTGTCAGCACTTCCAACAGTACTCCGGGGGTGTTGAGAAGCGGTTTGTTGGAGTAAGTCCGATTGTTACTATCGCCTATCTATATTGTCGACAAATTGTAAACATTTTATTTAATGCACGCTTTTTTTTTTTTTTTTTGGCGGAATTACGTTTTGAAAAAACGCACTTATGCTTGAACTGAAAATTAAGGTTTTCACAACGTATGTTAAACTGCAAAGGTTCACTTTTGCATCCCATAAGTAATATGTTAGTGTTCTACATTCAGTTAGATTCGTATTATTTTCCGTACTGGTGAATAAAGAGTTATTTTGTCTTTCATACTTTTATACGTAATCTAGACGGTTAGTAATTACTTTATTACTTTCGTTTCAATTAGTCTTCTGTTAATTGTTATTTAAAGAAGTCGTTAAAGAGTTTTATTCGTACTTTTGTACGTTGTTTCGACTGTTAGTAATTTTATTATTACTTTCGTTTTTTTTTTTAGTTAGTCTCCTGTTAATTGTTATCTACGGAATTCGTTAAAAGAAGAAAAACGTTAATAAAGGGGGTACATCTCAGGTGCTAATATAAATGGTAATCGTCATGGCAAATTTTTGCCGTGGCCAAACCGGTTCTAAGTTTGGTTAGTATGTCGGCGACATTACTAGCTGTGGGTACATATTTCAACCTCATTACTCCTAGATCTAGTTGCTCGCGCACTATATTCTGTTTTCTCTTATAGTGTCGAGAATCAGAACTACCCCCATTTTCAATTAGGGTGATGGCTGATTGCGAGTCAGTCTCAAGGATTACTGGGAGAGAAAGGTACTGTGTAGCTATCTCACTAAATATAGTAATTAGGGGCCGTGCATCCTTAATAGCTAGAGCTAGAGCGTTGACCTCCGCCTCGCACGAGGAATACGCGATCGTGCTTTGGCGCTTTGCGCGCCAAATGAGGGGGGTTTGCGCGGCTCTAATAACTATACCGCTGACCGACCGACTACACGGAAGAGAATCCCAACTCGCATCGCTGGTTACTGTTAGAGTACCTATTGCGTCGCGTGGGAAGTGTAGTCGCCAGTGAACTGTGCCCTTCAAGTACCTCAATAAATGCCGTGCGGCGCCCATGTGTGGTTGTTTGGGATTATGAGAGTACCTAGATAGATGATGCACCCCAAACTGAATATCAGGGCGCGTCGACGCAGAAATGTACATTAAGACGCCAATTAGTTCCTGATATTTAGTGATGTTTACCGATGGTTTATCAGCACATGCATCTAACGGTTTTTGACACTGGCTAAGACTACGTGACGCTTTAGCGTCCCCAAGACCAAAATGACTTATTTTACTTGCTATATAATCACTATTATCCAGGGTTATCTCGTTGCTGTTGACATTGATGCTCATGCCGAGAAATCGCTGGTTAGTTGTTTCACTTATGTCCAATCTTGATTGAAGTTGATTGAAAAGTTCGGTGATCGCCGCTTCGCTGCCTACACACACTTTATCGTCTACCCAGATGGACGCAAGTAGGATCTCGGGTGTCAGGCGGTAAAACAGGCACGGGTCACTCTCTGATTGGACAAGTCCGACATCTAATAGAGTCTGCCGGAAGTGGTTAAACCAGTTAAGCCCAGATTCCGGAAGTCCATAAAGGGACTTCCGGAGTAGACATACGTGAGGAAGGTTGGTGTCAGTAGCTGTCTCAAATCCTGGTGCCATGGCAACGTATACGGTGCGCGTGATATTTGAGTGAATATAGGCCAGTTTACAGTCGAATGTTCGGACTGCCAAATGGAGGATAGCAGCCAGAAATAACATAATGCGCAATGTACTGTAGTGCATTACTGGTGAATATGATGTGTCGAAATCGACGAAGGGTTTTTGATTGAAGCCCTGGGCAACTAATCTGGCTTTATATTTCTTCAGGGTGCCATCAGGGTTAAGCTTCTTTGTAAAACACCACTTCGTGCCGACTACCTTTACACCAGGTGGCTTAGGGACCACTTCCCATACCTTCTTCTCCGCCAAGGAATCAAGTTCGTCTTTCATTGCCTGATTCCATTGCAATCCATCCGGTGCTGAAACGGCCTCACGATAATTTCGGGGAACTGATGAAGTAGATAGGTTGATTATTGCGACGTCTTCATCCGAATCGCTTGTTGTTGGTGGATTCTGCGGTGATGCAGGAGGTGATGCAGGAGGTGATGCTGGTTGTGCCTCCTGTCGACGTCGCTCCATTTCAGCCTTTGTTGTACCGGGGGGACGTCCTCTTGGCCTAAAGGGTCCATGGAGTAATGGAGTAACTGGACTAACTACACGAGGAGGTGATTGAGGGTCTGGATCCGGTGTTTCAGGGCGGTGTTGATGTGGAGGTAAGTGTCCAGGAACGGGCGGCGGAATGCCTTGTTTTCTTTTGAAGAAGTTGCTGGAATTTGGTGCTGTCTCGAGTGAAAGAGGTTGTAAAGCAGCACCATCAAGTAAGACTCCGCCGGGTTGAGATTCGTCAAAAGAGACGTTCCTGGAATAACTTAATGATCGTGTATCTGGATGATAAAGGAGATATCCCCGCACTTGAGTGCCATAGCCTACGAAAACACAAGGACTCGCTCGTGGTGAAAACTTAGAGGACCGCTGTTTATGCTCAATATAGCAATAAGCCAGACATCCGAAGATACGCAAATGGCGATAAGAAGGAGGGTGTGCAGGATTCCACAGACGCATGGGTGTGTTTGCTCCTAGCTCCTTGGATGGTAGAAGGTTGTGTAGATAGCAGGCGGTATGAATGGCAAACCGCCAGAACACCGTTGGTAATTGGGCGTCGTGGAGTAAACTGATCGCACGCTGCGTAAGAACACCAATAGCCCTCTCAGCGAAGGAATTTTGCTGAGGGGAATTCGGGGCGGAGAACGTATGACGTGTTCCGTTGCTGGAGCAGACATCTTGAAAGTCCCGTCCCTGGAATTCGGGGGCGAGATCTGTATGGATGTGGTCAAGGTGTTGCCCCGTCTCGACTTGTCTCTGTTGAAGGAATAACGCCAGGGCTTGTGAAACTTCGGAACGCTGCCGGAGGAAAAAAGTAAACAAACGCCTGGAATACAAGTCAAGTAGAACGAAAACGTAGTGGGTCTCGTCGTAGCTTGCTTCTAGCGGCCCAAGACAATCCGCAAAGACGGACGAAAGTACTCGTGTAGCCACGGTTTGTGTGTGCGGAGGGTGCGCAAATGGCTGCCTCTTCGCCTTGGTTGTGGCGCAGACAGAGCAACCGGACGACGTACCTCCCTGTAATCTGATGCCACGCAATAGCTCACCGCTGCGAAGGATGGAGAGTTTAGCATCACCTGGGTGCCCCAGGCGTCGGTGTAGTTGAGCCCAGGTCACACGCGGCAGGCGATGCTGTGGCAGCAGTGGTAAAGGTTGGGCAGCAGATATTCGGGTCCTCGGGACCGACGCAGTCACGGGGAGTGGTCGATCGAGGCCGCAAGGAGGGACTGAGGCTGGTTTATGTAAATCAGGAACAGTAACGTCTAAACAATACATGTTGTTGTTTGTCAGATGTCCAGTTATAATCGTCCGTTGTGTGCGAGGGTCCAAAACGGAAATTTTACCGTTGCCATGGTGAACATCGTAGCCTCTGCGATCTAGTCGCGACGTAGACAGGAGGTTACTCGAAGCTGAGGGACAGTAGAGGACGTTGTAGAGACGAAGTCTTAACTCGCCGGAGAGCAACGCAACAGTCCCTCGGTGGGTGGCAGTCATCTTAGAATCGGTAGTGGCGGTATGGACAGTGATGGCGACTGGCTGGGGATCGTCGAGCCAGTCGAAGCGGCCCGTCAAATGCGAACTCGCTCCACTGTCCATATACCAATTGTCTTGTTTCGTGGTTGTAGTTGTCTGCAAAACAAGCTCCGAATCGTATTCTAAAGATGTAGATGGAGAGCAAAGTAAGGTAGGTAGAACATCCTGGTTAGGTGATGTTGTTGCAGGGATAGGTGTTGTGGAGGTGACGTCTGCGTACATCGCTTGGTTGTTTGGACGTCTACGATTCATTTGCCCTCTTCCACCTCTCCTGGACGTCGGACGACGATCAGCTGTTGTTGTGTTGTTATTTTGCTGTCCATAGTAGCGCTGTTTTTGGTGGCAGGCCTCCTCGGCGTGGCCCCATCTTCCGCACCACGCACAAATGATGGAGGTACGTGTTGCTGGTGTTAAATTTGGTACAGAAGACGAAGTAGATGGGCTCGGCGAAGCAGCAGTTTGTTTAGCTTTCTGCCTGCATTCGAAATCAGAATGAACGGGTCGGCCACACCACGAACAACAGTTGGATTTAGGAGCGCACGCCATAAATTGTGGTAGCTGCCGGGGTTGTTGGAAGATGTTGGTACCGGGCAGCAATGACGGTGCACCTAACGTTTGGGTAGGTACATCTTCTTTCGCTTGTAAATGGCGCTCCGCAGCATCAAAGGTGATGTCATCCTTGGCCTGGAGGACTAAAACAAATGGCAATAAACTTGGTCGTTGAATTCCCTTCAGCGCATAGTGAGTGAGTTCGTGGTCTCTGAATGGTTGTCCAGCTGTGGTGGCCGCTTGCTGGAGTTTACGGAGACCATCGAAGTAGCTCGGAATCGTTTGATCATCGCGCAGATGGACACGTTGTAATTCTTCACGCAATTGAATTTGTCGATGAAGATGTGGGCGCGTAAAACGTTGCTCCAAAGCTAACCACACTTCACGGGCAGTCGGGAGACCGATGTATACTTGCATCAGGGATTGTTCCATAGTTTTAAATAGGAGATTCAATGCCTGTGCGTTGTGTAAAGTCCATTGCTGGCGAATTGCTAAGGCAGCATCTTCAGGCGGTGGTAGCCCCTCAATGACGGTTGCATAATAACCCTTAGCCTGTAGATGAATTTTGACTAGGGGAAACCATGCATCGTAATTGTAGTGGTTTAAGCGTCTAATCCCTTTGTAATATAATTCAATATCGGCCATGTTAGAAATATTGTGATTCAACTATAGGAAGTGTCTTTTGTGACGGTGATGAATGATCGAATAATGTGGACTTGTTTGAGAAGTCCTCGTTTAACCACCTATCTTAAAGATGGGTATCTAAGTGCAATAGGAGTCGTGTTTTAGGGGTAGATTCGCAGTCCGGGCCCATGGGAAGTCCTACGAGACGTTGCCGGACGCCGGCCCGGACTGTTTCACGCCCATGTAGTTTCCAAAATGGGATGGGGTTAGGATTGGGACCGACAGGACGGTCGTCTTCATTAGGACGGCTGAATTCACAGAATAGGCTAATGAGGTCGTAATAACTTCAAATAATGGAATTCCCAGTGTAGTACTACGGTACGCTACTTAATGGAAGGTAGATTTTCTTCATATCCTTAATAACAGTCAATGCAGTAACATTTGAAAGGGCGGAAGGTAAATAAGTAGCAAAAGTGTATAAATTGAATATTATTGGCTTCTTCGGAATGTGCTTCCCTGTTTTGCCGGGTAATCCATAAAGTCAAAGCTCTTCTGCTGGGCCCATAACCCACTCTCGGTAAGTATGGTATTGATTTGGGTTCTTAGATGTTATCTAGGCCTTATTTGTTGCTTACCGACGTTTGCAGTGACGAAGCGAAGAAAGGATACTCATGAATACGGCAGTTCAGTCCAAGAGGTTGCGTTTATTCAGTTGCGCACATGTAACGATGACATCTTGTGGAATCATGATTATATTGGTACATCTTAGTATCTTAGTTCATTTGTGTAAATTATTATAAAAAGATTGAAAGTAAAACCACAAGAAGGCTTACGGATGAAGCCAAGTTATTACAGGCTTCCATCGTTACCCACAAGTTCCAGAAGAAGTACAGCAAGGTCTACAATGCTTATCCTAACAATCAATATATTAGACTATATTCATTATTGTTACGGCTATTAACGTTGACTAATACTATTGTTGCTGACACCGCTTGTACAGCAGTTAGCACTTCCAACAGTACTCCGGTGTGGTGGAAAGCGGTTGTCAGAGTAAGTCCTATTGTTACCGTCGTCTATGTATATGGCCGATTGTTGGCTCACTTAATTTATGCGCGCTAATTATACGGCAAGTTACGTTTCAGAAAACGCGTTTATTTTGGACTGAAATTAACTTTTTCCCAACATATGTTAAGCTGCAAAGCTGTAATTCAATTAATTACGTGTTAGTTTTTTCTCTCTATATTTCTAGAGTATTGTTATATCCGTTCTGTTTTAATAAAACATTTTTGATTAGTACTTTCGTACTTAGCTCTAACTGTTAGTAGTTATTATTGCGTTAGTTTCGTTTATTTTGTGACCTACAGTTAATAGGCTGCAAACTACGTTAGTTGGAAAAGTTATGTAACAAGTACTAGTATAAATTATAACCGTCGTGGCAAATTCTTGTCATAGCCAAACCGGTTCTAAGTTTGGTTAATATATCCGCGACGTTACTAGACGTGGGAACGTATTTCAACCTCATGACACCCAAGTTTAATTGCTCACGCACTATATTTTGTTTCCGTCTATAGTGACGTGAATCCGAACTTCCGCCATTCTCAATTAAAGTAATGGCGGATTGAGAGTCTGTCTCGAGTATTACGGGGAGAGAAAGAAACTGAGTTGCTATCTCGCTAAATATACTAATTAGGGGTCGAGCGTCCTTAATAGCTAGAGCTAAAGCGTTGACCTCCGCCTCGCACGAGGAATACGCAATCGTGCTTTGGCGCTTTGCGCGCCAAATGAGGGGGGTTTGCGCGGCTCTAATAACTATACCGCTGACCGACCGACTACACGGAAGAGAATCCCAACTCGCATCGCTGGTTACTGTTAGAGTACCTATTGCGTCGCGTGGGAAATGTAAACGCCAGTGGGCTGTCCCCTTTAAATACCTAAGTAAATGCCTGGCGGCTCCCATGTGGGGTTGCCTTGGGCTGTGAGAATACCTAGATAGATGATGCACCGCGAATTGAATATCGGGGCGCGTCGATGCAGAGATGTACATCAATACGCCGATTAGTTCTTGATATTTCGTGATGTTTACTAGCGGTTTATCTATGCATGCATCTAAAGGTTTAGGGCACTGACTTATGCTACGTGACGTCTTAGCGTCCCCGAGACCAAAATG
The DNA here is from genome assembly GCA_034697105.1 of Lithobius agilis. Classification (NCBI taxonomy): domain Eukaryota; kingdom Metazoa; phylum Arthropoda; class Chilopoda; order Lithobiomorpha; family Lithobiidae; genus Lithobius; species Lithobius agilis. Next base: position 5,347 of record JAQIUW010000037.1, on the reverse strand, counting down.
ACTTATTTTACTCTCTATGTACTTAGTATTATCTAGGGTTATCTCGTTATTATTAACACTGATGTTCATGCCGAGAAATCGTTGGTCCGTAGTTTCACTTATGTCCAGTTTCTGTTTGAGTTGATTGAAGAGCTCCGTGATCGCCGCATCACTGCCTACACACACTTTGTCATCTACCCAGATGGACGCTAGTAGAATTTCGGGTGTCAAGCCGTAAAACAGGCACGGGTCACTTTCAGACTGAACTAGTCTGACATCGATGAGAGTCTGCCGGAAGTGATTGAACCAGTTAAGCCTAGATTCCGGCAGTCCGTAAAGAGACTTCCGGAGTAGACATACATGAGGAAGGTTGTTGTCAGTAGCTGACTCAAATCCCGGTGCCATGGCAACGTATACGGTTCTTGTTATATTTGAGTGAATGTAGGCCAGTTTACAATCGAATGTTCGGACTGCCAAATTGAGGATAGCAGCCAGAAATAACATAATACGCAATGTGCTGTAATGCATCACTGGTGAATATGAGGTATCGAAATCGACGAAGGGTTTTTGATTGAAGCCCTGGGCAACTAATCTGGCTTTATATTTCTTCAGGGTGCCGTCAGGGTTGAGCTTCTTCGTGAAGCACCACTTCGTGCCGACTACCTTTACACCAGGTGGCTTAGGTACCTCTACCCATACCTTCTTCTCTGCCAGGGAATCCAGTTCGTCTTTCATTGCTTGATTCCATTGTAATGCATCCGGTGCTGAAACGGCCTCACGATAATTTCGTGGAACTGATGAAGTAGATAGATTGATTATTGCGGCGTCTTCATCGTCCGAATCGCTTGGTGTTGGTGGATTCTGCGACGGTGGCGGATGTTGAGGTTGTGGTTGTGCCTCTTGTCGACGTCGCTCCATTTCAGCTTTTGTGGTACCGGGGGGGCGCCCTCTAGGCCTAAAGGGTCCGTGAATTAGTGGCGTCACTGGACTAACAACACGAGGTAATTGTGGTTCTGGCTCCGGTGTAACGGGGCGTTGCTCATGTGGAGGTAAGTGTCCAGGAACGGGCGGTGGAATCCCTTGTTTTCTTTTGAAGAAGTTGCTGGAATTTGGTGCTGTCTCGAGTGAAAGAGATTGTAAAGCAGCACCATCAAGTAAGACTCCGCCGGGTTGAGATTCGTCAAAAGAGACGTTCCTGGAATAACTTAAAGATCGTGTATCCGGATGGTAAAGGAGATATCCCCGCACTTGAGTGCCATAGCCTACAAAAACACAAGGACTCGCTCGTGGTGAAAACTTAGAGGATCGCTGTTTATGCTCTATATAGGAATAGGCTAGACATCCGAAGATACGCAGGTGGCGGTAAGAAGGAGGGTGCGCAGGGTTCCACAGACGCATAGGTGTGTTTGCTCCTAGCTCCTTGGATGGTAGAAGGTTGTGTAGGTAGCAGGCGGTATGAATGGCAAACCGCCAGAACACTGTTGGTAATTGGGCGTCGTGGAGTAAACTGGTCGCACGCTGAGTAAGGACACCAATAGCTCTCTCAGCGAAGGAGTTTTGCTGAGGGGAATTCGGGGCGGAGAACGTATGACGTGTCCCGTTACTAGAGCAGACATCTTGGAAGTCCCGTCCCTGGAATTCTGGGGCGAGATCCGTATGAATGTGGTCAAGATGCTGCCCTGTCTCGACTTGTCTCTGTTGGAGGAATAACGCCAGGGCTTGTGAAACTTCGGAACGCTGCCGGAGAAAGAAAGTGAACAAACGCCTGGAGTACAAGTCAAGGAGGACGAAAACGTAATGAACCTCGTCGTAGCTAGCCTCTAGTGGTCCAAGGCAATCCGCAAAGACGGACGAAAGTACACGTGTAGCCACGGTTTGTGTGTGCGAAGGATGCGTGAATGGCTGTCTCTTCGCCTTGGTGATGGCACAGACAGAACAACCGGACGACGAACCTCCCTGTAATCTTATGCCACGTAATAGGTCACTGCTGCGAAGGATGGATAATTTAGCATCACCTGGGTGCCCCAGGCGTCGATGTAGGTGAGCCCAGGTCACACGCGGCAGGCGATGCTGTGGCAGCAGTGGCAAAGGTTGAGCAGCAGATATTCGGGTCCTCGGGACCGACGCAGTCACGGGGAGTGGTCGGTCGAGGCCGCAAGGAGGGACTGAGGCTGGTTTGTGTAAATCAGGAACAGTAACGTCTAAGCAATACATATTGTTGGTGGTCATATGTCCGGTGATAATCGTTCGTCTTGTACGTGAGTCCGTAACAGAAATCTTCCCGTTGCCATGCAGAATGTCGTAGCCTCTGCGATCAAGTCGGGACGTAGACAAAAGGTTACTAGATGCCGTGGGGCAGTAGAGAACATCGTATAAGCGTAGTCGTAATTCGCCGGACAACAGAGCAACGGTCCCTCGATGGGTAGCAGTCATTCTCGAGGCAGTAGTGGCAGTATGGATAGGAATAGCGACTGGCTCAGGGTCGTCGAGCCAGTCGAGGTGGCTCGTCATATGGGAACTCGCCCCACTATCCATATACCAACTGTCGGGTTTTGTGCTGGTAGTAGTTTGTAAAATAAGCTCCGATGCATATGCTGAGGATGTAGATGAGGGACCAGGTGCTGTAGAATTTCTGTCCAGGTCAATGGATGTTGTGGCAGGAATTGTAGATGGATATCTGACGTCTGCGTGCATCACTTGATTATTCGGACGTCTACGGTTTTGTTGTCCTCTTCCTCCCCGTCTGGACGGTGGGCGGCGATCAGCTGTTGACGTGGTGTTGTTTGTCTGTCCATAGTAACGCTGTTTTTGATGGCAGGCCATCTCGTCGTGCCCCCATCTTCCGCACCACGCACAAGAGGTAGAGGTGCGCGTTGCTGGGGTTGAATTAGGTGTCGGAGATGAAGTAGATGGACTCGGTGCAGCAGCGGTTTGTTTAGCTTTTTGTCTACACTCATAATCAAAATGTCCAGGTCGGCCGCACCACGAACAACAGATAGGTTTAGGGACGCAAGACATAAACTGTGGTAATTGTCGTGGTTGTTGAAAGAAGTTTGTACCGGGCAGCAATGACGGTGCTCCGAGAGTTTGAGTTGGTACGTCTTCTTTTGCCTGTAGATGGCGTTCCGCGGCATCAAAGGTGATATCATCCTTAGCCTGGAGGACTAGAACGAAAGGTAGTAAACTTGGTCGCTGGATACCCTTTAGCGCATAGTGGGTGAGTTCGTGGTCTCTGAATGGTTGTCCAGCAGTGGTGGCAGCTTGCTGGAGTTTACGGAGACCATCGAAGTAGTTTGGGATCGTTTGATCGTCGCGTAGATGGACTCGCTGAAGCTCTTCACGCAATTGGATTTGTCGATGAAGGTGTGGACGGGTAAAACGATGCTCCAAAGCTAACCAAACATCACGGGCAGTTGGGTGACCAATGTAAACTTGCATCAGGGATTGCTCCATAGTTTTAAATAAGAGGTTCAATGCCTGTGCATTATGTAATGTCCATTCCTGTCGGATCGCAACAGCAGCGTCTGCAGGTGGTGGCAACCCCTCAATGACGGTTGCATAATAACCCTTAGCTTGTAGATGGATTTTGACTAGGGGAAACCATGCATCGTAATTGTAGTGATTTAAGCGTCTAATCCCTTTGTAATATATTTCTGTGTCCGACATGGTTCAAATGAGAGTTCTTTGAAGATAAAATGTTTTAGGTTGTGAAGATGAAGAATGATAGAATAATGTGGACTTATCAAGAAGTCCTTATTTAGCCACCTATTTTAAAGATGGGTATATATATAGTAGGGAAAAAGAAGTTAGAGGGTAGATTCGCAGTCCGGGCCCATGGGAAGTCCTACGAGACGTTGCCGGACGCCGGCCCGGACTGTTTCACGCCCATATTAGTGTCGAAAGGTATGGGGCAAGGATTCTGGTTGACAAAACAGTTGTCTTCATAAGTATGGCTTCGTAAGCATGGCTTGATTCATAGGATAGCTTAATAGAGGTCGCATTGGCTCTCATAGGGTAGTTTAATTAGTTTAATAGAGGTTGCTTTTGCTTCGTGTAGCGAAGTTTTTAGGTTGATACTTGCCGAAAGTAAGATGCTTGGCAAGGCCACGAACAGAAATTTCACTAGTTTCACTGACTAAACTAGTGAAACTAGTGAAATTTCTGTTCGTGGCCTTGCCAAGCAAGATGTAGTAATTCACGGCATAACAACCTCGTATTGTGTCGGCCTTGTGGCCAAAGGCCGTACAATAAAAAGCACAATGTCCAACCCAAGTCATTTCGTAGCCTACGAAGAATATCCTTAACGTTTTTCACAAACATGCGCAAACAAGGGTAGATTCCATTAGGCCTCTAAACCGTAAAACTACAGCATTATTGGTAGCACGCCCGTGGCTATCCCCCTGCTTCGTGAGAAGACGGACTGTCACCACGACCGACACGAAAAGGGTTACCACGGAAACCGTGGATAGGATCCTCGAAGACGCTTTAAGAATTTCGCCCATGTTCGAACGGCCGAGGGAGGCGTTCGAGGCCATCCCCGCCTCCCGCAAGTAAGCCATGGCGGAACCTAAGCGGTCTAGAGGGATCCCCAGGGCCCGGGTCCCGAAGGATATGATGAAGAATGGCGTTTCAGAGCCGAGACTTGCCTGCTAGGGCTCGGTGTCGTCCAAGGCCCAAATCTGGACGCGTTGTGTGACCAGATCTGGCTTGCTCTCCCCAAGTCTACCCCTAATTCCAGTCATATGGCCAGCATTCCAACCTCTTGGCCAGTAACTCAGAATAACACCCAGAGAGAGCAGGGAGACTGCCGCCCTGACCGTAACAGCTTGGATCGTGGGCAGGATACGTCTTTTTCCTGCTGGAATTGCGGAGGGGACTCCACCGATCGTACCAGTGCCCGTCGCCATGGTATGGCGAAGAAAACTTTGCCACCTTGCGCCGTACGCATTCTTCCATCAGTAGTGCGGCTCCACGACGGCCTAGGAAACGAAGGGGACGACGACGAGGGAAGAAATTAACATCTCAAGATGACAAAGTCCGTAAGGGTTCAAGTGCCGGTAATGACAACCCAAGTTCTTCATTCTCCCAAAGTGCGCGGACGAACGCAGTTGCCTCAGTGGTCAAGGCCACTTCAGGACAATCTGAAGATATTTGGCTTGTTGACTCCGGGGCGACGTGCTCTATGGAAACAGAGCCCAAGGGTGTGTGCAACGGCAATTTCAACTGCACCAGGGTCGAGCTAGCCGGCAAGGAACAACATGTCCCCGTCGCCGGCTCATACCGTCGCAAGCTGGTAGTTAAGTATGGTGATAAAAAAAATGTTTAGACCTCGGTGCTGTGTTGCACGTGCCTGGCCTACGGAATAATT
>JAQIUW010000036.1:0-13894 GCA_034697105.1 Lithobius agilis | reverse complement strand
TTCCCGCACGTCGCCTTTCGGCTCTGATGTCGTCCCAAATGGGTTTAATTATCGTGGTGTACTTGATACCTTTACTAGCTTTTGGTTTGACTGTTATCGCATCACTACCTTGATAATGCTATCAGTACTTTTTATAATTGATAAATTCGATAAGATTGATAATTCGATAAGACATTGGGAGCGTATGTACTATCTCGCAATTCTTTAAACATGAGTAAAGTCCATAACTGATTACGTCCGCAAACTTGTTTTCCAGCAACCACGATGTTGTTTTGTTTATCCAACATATTTCTCTATTAGGAATTTAATTTCTCGGGAGCCATCAGATTCGACAGACCGTCTCGAAAGTATCCAATGGGACGACCAACTTCAGACTTGATTTCTTTGAAAGAGTGTGAAGAGCCAGGTATTTTGCCTGGCCTATCATATTCTATGTACATACAGCCTGTCTTAATCTGTCCAATCACAAATGAAATTAAAGAGTAGATTAGTTTTGCCGCAGTTAGCGGAACCAACGCTCAAACTATGAAGATTCAGGAGTTAAACTTGTAATTTTACTCCCTCTTATTCGAAGAACGAAACACCGTCCTAGAGAGAGCTGGCACAACAGCTAGATATTCCAAGAACATCAGTGCAGAGAGCATTTAAAACTAACAGGTTTGGAATGAAGCGTGAGTCCATAATAATGGTATAGAGATACTTGTTATTTTCGGTTTAATTTCGCTGATAGGCTTTGTTTCCTTCACTTATTACCTTATTTACAGCGATTCATGTTTGTTTCTTTACTTATTTATTGAGCCATTATTTATTTGTGTTTATTCCTTCACCTACCAGTCTGGCTTCAAACCTAAAGCCGGGTGGGGGCCTTGCTAGCCTTAAATAGCTTCATAGCAGGTTCTGTGTATTATTATTACAGGCAGTCGACCGGTGGTCATGCAGGTAAGGCTACATGACTTGATATGGGATTCGGTCCTTCGCAGGTTCGATTCCGGGTCATGTCACTGGGATGATTATCTTATGATTTACTTCGATTACTACCTTATTTACAGTGATTCATGTTTGTTTATAAACTATGACGAGTTTTACTGATCGTGATTCCACTATCCTAGACCGAATACTGTTCTCAGATGAGGCTAAGTTTCACCTGAATGGGCAAGTCAATAGGCACAACTGCGTCATATACGGAGATGGAAATCCTAACGCAGGAGGCATAATCGGTCCATTCTTTACAGAACAGAACGTCACAAGCGAGCGACACCTGCAACGGCTAAACGAATTATTCCTGCAATAATTGAAAGTGAATACCCCGAAAACATGCACTTCCAACAGGATAGCGCCCCTCCACACTATCACGTACAGGTTAGGGAAGACGTGGATGAGTACTTTCCAAATGAATGGGTAGGAAGAAGGCGACCGATCGAATGGCCTGCTAGGTCGCCTGTCCTCACTCCTATGGACTTCAGTGTTTGGGGCATTGTCAGGGATCATGTGTACCACGCTCCTCCTGATGATGTTGACACACTGAAAGTAATATCTGAGGCTTTTCAGACATTTGATTGGGACCTATGCAGGTGTATCTGTTACAGTGTTGAGGACAGGTTAGGTTATTGAATTGTGCAGGGTGATGGGTTGTTTGATCCCATCCCCCCTCCATAATAAAGGAAGGGACAATGGAAAGTACATTAACATATTTTCTTGCTAAAGCTGTCTTTCCTAGATCCACATTGGTTTTATTATCACTATGATTTCACTACGTTGCAATAGACGGACCATTAGAAAATCTGAACAAATGAGAAAAATAAAATAGCGATTCAATTTGGGGGCAGGAGCTATGGATCCACCATGCCTCGTATCATCCATGTTCAATACAGCCTTTCAGTCATTATTAATAAAAACAGACGTTTGAACTTAAGACACATTCAGTGCATGTGGCATCATGCCTGCACGCAACGAAAGTTCAACCTTTTCAAAGTTTATTAAAAAAAATTTCTAATAATAGTACCTACTTTTTCCGTATCAGCAAGTGATGTAGGATCAAGAAAACTAGTCCCCATTTGCACTTTTTTCCCCCAAAAATTAGGAAAAAGTTTGGACTTTCGTTCTTGTTTGGTGTGTAGAAAATTGATGGAAAACTTAACAAACCCTTCAATAAAATACACGAAGAGATTCTTAGCTATCAAACCATGCACGGCATGTGGGAAAACGATTTCTTATTTTTAAAAAGAAAAACATTAGTTGGTAAGGTTCTCTTAAATAAAGCAATCGACACTTTTTCCGATCGAGGTACACCTTCCCGGATATCACCATTGCCGTTCAGGTACCAAATTAAATAAATGACTAGCCTGAGGCAATCACAGTATTAATACTTTGAATGACGCTTTTAAATCTCATGATATTGCTTACGATCAGCCTTTGGATTTAGAGAGGAGACGCGAAGCCGATAACATACTTTTGGAGCGAACGCAAATAGTATGAAAAAATGCCACTTCAAAAGAAAAATCCGCCGCTACGTTCGTTACAAGAATCATAGACGCTAAAGTCAAATTTGAGATAGGATTAAAAAAAAATGATAACACGAAGGAATCTAATAACGTAATCTTCAGCGGCAATTCTACAAATTTAGCCTTTACTTTCGGTACACCTTTCTCTTTGAATCCCGCTAATCGATATGAATTGACGTTAATTTCCTAACGTTCATCTGGGTAACGATCGATCCCTGTAAGATCTTAATGGCCAGCGACAAACTATTATTATTCTGGAAGGCGCGTATGAAACTTTCGATTTATCAAATTATCTTCCTAAAGCCCTATCGGATTGTGGATTGGACGATATCATTGAACTGTCTCTGAACTGTCATCGAACTGTATCCGAACTTAAAAATGTTCTCCTAAAATAAAAATAAACCTAATTTTTCTATTTCTTCCGTCAAAATGAATCCTTTACGCGATTTATGAGGATTAGAATCTAAAATAAAACATTAATATTTTAACTATAAATAGTATACCGGTACATGGGGACGTGTGGGTTGTACGCGAACGGACAGACTTCTCCGACTCTACAGTTTCTTCCCGGACGTTCCTCTGGTATCTCCACACAATCTCATGTATTTAAATTTGAAATCAATTAAAAAAAAAGTAAAGGTAATGGTCGCCTATGGAAAGAGATCTTTTCGGGAAGAAGATAGGGGTAATAGGAAAAAATAAAAAATAAGACAAAGTGGTGAACGAAAACCGAGCTTTCATTAATTTTTTGCGTAAATAAAAAAAAGATGACCGTAAGCATAGCCGAAGAATATCTTCACCAAGCCGAACGTTGCAAGTAGACCTGTTGGTAGAATCGTATTTGTTCCAAGAGTATCTACCAATTACCGGAATGATTTTAAACAATGTCAACCCCAATTTGATAACTTTGGCTAATGATGGTATCACTTCGTCATCAACATCAAGTATCACATTAGAGATAAACAATCAACAAATTAAATTATCCTTCGTTTTAGAGATTGTTCGTGGGTCGAATGAACAGAAAGAATGAGACGAAAGATGTTGGTAAAACATTCCTCTCTTTATTATGCATGTTAACCAATTTAGGCTAAAGGCCCACATTCCACTGGAGGAGTAAAATGCTTCTTAAGTATTTACACAGCAGTCTTCATGACTTCTAGTCTAACCGCAAAATGATAGAAAGCTGGTCCAAAACTTAGCGTTACAACTAAGCTGAAAACAACATAACCTGGCAAAACATTGCAAACTGATTAAAAGCTAAACATGGGGAAAAAGCTTATCCTTTAGTTTCAAGCTATTATTACATTGATTTCCGGAAAGTCTGAACTGTCAGTAAAACGGCCGGCCGGACCCATTTGTTATTATTATGGTTTTACCATCGACTTAACGGTATACTTGCTAACATGATTTAACTAAATCAGCATTGCCAACAGGCAACAATGCTAACAAGGGTCATGGCCCATATCACGACAACTAAAAACGATCTTAACCCTTTGATGAATAAAATCAAAAACAGAATGCACATTTCTTACCTCCAGCATCCTTTATTACACGTCGGATTGTTTGCATTTGTTTACATGTGGTTACTCTGTTGTAACAAACAAACCAATGTGCCATGCAGGATACTGGATTAACAGCTTTTGTCTCAGCTCACATCTTTACCTTCAGTTGGGTACCACACATCACTATATGCGTGTTTCCACATGAAATGTAATTGTTGCCTCATGGACTACGTTATCTAAAAGGTGATACACTTACATATTTAGCACCCGCTAGCTCGGCACTCATAATGTTTACTCCCCAATGGAAACACAGGAAAAAATTCACACACATAAATATGTTATGCTAACCTTCAAACTGCGAAATATATATTTTACCAAACAACCAGAATAAGGGACACTGAAAATAAACTCGGAGAGCGTGGCTCCATTTCTACAAAAGTAACAAGTCTAAGCTTTATCATGCAATCCTTACTCGGGTAAAACCCACCGAATGTGTTCACCTGAATAATCTTTCGTAAGTATATCAGCCCACATTTCCTCAGACGGGACCAAAATCAATTTTATATGCTGAAAGTCTACAACCTGGCGTAGGTACTTACTAGATAAAAGTAAATGACACGGACACACTAGCTGTTAATCTAAGAATTTATTTAGATACTGCATTAGGTATAGCGATAAGTAAACAAAATTCTTAGGGGAGGACATAGGAATACGGTACGATCACCGTATCCAACAACAGAACAAGACATAAACAGAGACAAAACCAACAAACTGGTTCGTTACAATGTCTTACGTGCCCTTCAACAAGGTAGCGCGTACTCGTATTTCTGAACTTTCCTCCTTATGTGACGGGTACGGCAGAGTTACCCAGAAGGGTGACAGATGAAATTAGCGCAGTGTTGTCAACAAAAATCTTTACCGGAAGCTCGACAAGGTTAGGAGCTATTTACGAAACCACGTCGGTAAGTCTAACAACTTCCTTAGCTACTTCAAGTAAAAAAAATTGCTTGGCCTTGGTTGAGCTGAGAGCCACCATTTTCTGCACGGCAGATTGCCAATGTAGAATAGATTTGCCGCACCTAATGATGTGGCCCGTAAACCCGCGACTCATGTTAGTAGAACACCAGGATGCATTACTAAAACCTTCAAGGATTATGTCACTGTGATTACCTTGGTAATGTCACCCCGGGTGGGCCTGGGTTAACCAGAGGGCCGTAGAAAGTTAACTGAGAGTTAACCCGGGTGCTATACCTGGACGAAATGATGAGGCGCTGTGTCCACTCAAACGTGTTACTTTATTGTTTCGGCCATTGGCCAACTGGCTGAACCAACCGATGTTAACTTCAGTGTTTTTACATATGTGAACCGAAATGTTTTGCAGGCCAAGTTTAGACACTTCTACTAGCTTACATTACAGCGACATTAGCTAAAGACTACCTGTAGGAAAAATAAGTATAAGTGTACTAACAACTGTAAATCTAATATAACAGGTATAGAGCCACAACCGGTAAATCGTTCAAAAACATGCTGTCACTGGGTTGATCAAATTCAAAGTAACCATAAAATGGCGTGTTGCCCAACAGTGCAGTGAGTTAGCAATAGATAAGTAATAATTCTAAAGTCTCACACCTCAATGACACATTGCAGCACATGTTATACTTAGCATTGTTGCTTCCCCGGCAGAGCTCCACCGAGCGTAGAGTATCTTGCTGTCATCTTCTACGTCAAAATTCCCCACGCGCTCGGTGGAGGTCGCCCAGGGAACCAACGTCAAATCTGAAACGACAAAAAATTCAGACAAGTGATAACACAATGCATACAGATCTTTTAAACTCAGTTTATGACCGAGGACTAAGAATTACCTATGTTACTTATTGACTAGAGCGTGGTTGCGTCCTACTGCCTCTTACCTAACTTATTTGCAAGACTTAATTTGCAGATTTTCTATGCAATAGTCGAAATTGGCTTTTGGTAAGGTTTTAGTTAGGTAATCGACAGCAAGCTATTTGCCGGGGCAAAACATGAGTTTTATTTGGGACTTGTCGAAGCAGTTTTGCAACCCAGATGATCTTTTGCCGGACGTGTTTGACTCTGGAGGCGTTGGAAGTATTATTTGCCAGAGCGATCAGCGCTTGGCTGTCAGTTAACATGGGGACTGGCAAGCTGTCGGTTAGCCAAACTATCCCCTATACTGCTTCGATGGCCGCAAATAACTCGGACTCGGCGCTGCTAAGCGCAACGAGTTTCTGGATGACAGATTACCAGGCGATAATACCCCTAAACAGAAACACGCCAAACCCTGTAAAACCACGCTGGTCAGCGGTTGCACTCCACGACGCGTCAGAAGCCCCTATGAGCGTCAACTCTCCCTGATTTGTGGGAAAGTATAAGCTGAGGGATGTCGCACCGCGAAGGTAGCGAAGGACGCACTGAAGTGCTGCTAGGTGAATCTCGCGTGGCGCGGCATAGAACCTAGCCAAATTCGTGACGGCAAAGCTAATATTTGGCCTGCAGCTCTAGGCCAGATATTGTAGTGAGCCCAAAAGCTCAAGGTACATAGTGGTATCAATTTCCGGACTTTCTATGCACTTGTCCAGATCTTGATTTAGATCCCCAGGAGTCGCTACTGGGTTGCACTGTAACATGCTGAATTTACCTAGAATTTTTTCCACACATAGCTTGTTTGATGTAGGAAAATGCCGCTTTCATCAAGTAACCATTGAACCTTTAGATATTTGGCGGCAGATGTTGTTTCGTTCAATTCTAACGTCTCACTTAATCTGAGGAGGAGGTTAAATCAAATGTCCGCATCAAATATCCCCGTGCTGCAGTTGTTGCAAATAACATATGCACAGTTTCCTAGAAACTACTGGGCTATGGGTTCCCTCGTAAGCGATGCCTGGGCGTTGTCCAGCCCCGACGGCCACTAAATGAGCTTTGAACTTGTTTAACGACCCGTCAGCAGGCAACTTACGTGTGAAGACCCATTTGCTTTTCAGTAAGTTTCCTCCCGGGGGCAGCGCCCCAAGTGACCACACTTGACGTTCGCGCATAACCCCGACCTCCTTCTCCATAGCTATGATCCATTGTTGGCTCCGGACGCAAGCAATGGCCTCCGCATGTGAAGAGGGCACGAAGGATTCAGACTGGAGATCCAGTTGCAAAAACTGAGGTTCAGCCCGATTCCCTAACTCTGGTGGGAGAGTCGCTAACCTACAAGACCTCCCCACAGGGCGACCCTCTGGTTCATGCTCAGCTACAGGTCCATGCATACCTTCTATATCTACTCCTGCCTGGTCAATTAAATTTACCGCCCCATTGTCAAAATTTTCTACATTTCCTAAATCTGGGGCCCCAGGATCCTCCCCCCGTAATTGACCAGGGATATCCTCTTGCTCCCCGTTTCTAACTAAGGTAGCGGGATTTTCACCTAACTGTTTACCGGAATAATCTCTGATCACTATCCGAGTCAACATGCTGAAGGCATGCATTGTCAGGGAAGGTTCATTTGTTTTTCCAAACCTAAATTCCAGTCTTCCCTATACTTTTGTCTGACAGTTCAGAGCCCCTTTTCGACTCGTCAAAAGTGACATGCCAGACTGTCCTGAGTTTGTTTTCAACTGGATCCCACACCAAATACGCACGCTTGGTACACTCATAACCTACGAAAATACACTTGTTCGCGCGAGGGCTAAATTTGGTCATTTTCCCTTGGCTGTTAAGAGCATAAGCAACACACCCAAACTTCCTGAAATGCTTGGTTGGACTGGGGGCCTCTTCCATTTTTCGAAGGGTGATCTTGAATCGCCGTGCGCCGGGGGCAAGATGTTATTTAAATACGCACACACCTGACAGCTAAACCCCAAAATGTGTCAGGAAGGTTGGCGTCCTGCAAAAAGGGATGAACTACAATGCAGCACTATGTGTTCTAATTTAATACCGTGCACCCTGCAATACTCAGGAAACTCGCCACTCACAAATTCTTTGGCATTATCAGCGCGCATGCGCACTACTGATGAATCCAAGTCCCTTTAGGAACGAGCGACGAAATGAACTAGACACCCATGCGCGTCACGCCTAGATTTCCTCAGTGACACGAAAATCCCATTTATAATCGAGTGTGGACGTCTATAATGGTAAAAAAATACTGTACGCCACCCAGGGAGACAGGTTTAATAGGGCCGCATATGTCGAATGCGACGAGAGACAGAGGCCTTGAGGTTCCCAAATCAGTTAAAGGCGGAAACAGGAGGCGGTGAAACTTGCTCACCTTGCCGGTGTCGCAATTACTGTCCCAACTCCCACCGAGTGGAAACTCAATGGTCCTCGCTCGACTAATTCGCAACATGCGATCCCTGCCTTGGTGGCCAAGCCTTTCGTGCCGTAGACCCCAGGAAACCGCTGAAGCTTGCTCCTGCCCTACCGCATCATGCATTTTAAGCACAAAACTATTTTCCGTGCGTGGGGCGAAAGCGAAAGCGACAGCGGAATCCTTGATCTTAGGCATAATAGGTTGCAATAACAACACTAGGAATAAAATAAGCACCCTCGGTACTGAATGGCACACTCTGCCGGGCCTGAAGGGTGTCGTTAAGGGACAGCAAGTTGTTCCAAAGGCAGTGAACGCGCAATACAGTACCGACGTTCAAACATTTTTTTTACACACCATACTTAACCACCAGGTCTCTTCGGTAAGCAGACTTCACAGGTACGAAGTGGTCTTTACCCGCAAGATCTACCTTGGTGCAGCCTGGTGGTTCGACGGGCACACCTTTCGTGTCGGATGACATCGAGCTGTGGCGCCCGAGTCCACAAGTCAACTGTCCTCATGACTCTGTCCACAAATGGCTGCTGCGTAAACGATGTAAATGACGGCATTTGTCCTCGCGTTGCTGGAGACAGGACAACTCTCGATCGTTTCGATGATGGAGCTCTTCTGGGACCATCCTCGGTGTCGTCTTCTTTGTCGTCTTTGTTTTCGTCTCCCCACGCTGTCCTGGGTGGCATAGGCGGCGTGTCTTTGGGCAGAAAAGTTGGTATGGCCGTATTTCTGGGACGTACAATGATGGGAGAGGTGACCCCCCTCCCGAAATTGCAGCAGATGATAGGCTGGGCGTTACTACCTGGAGATGGATCTTGACCGGGCAAGAGGTGTCGTTGTTGCGACGGCCAGTCCCAAGGCAATCCCGGCAGGGTCCGTCGAATGCAACTTTTGCCTGCCTAGTGACATAACTTGCGGCATTGGAGGATCGAAGAAGGCGGTGCCGGATTTGATAGCTGAGAGCCTTCATATCACTGTCCTTGGTTATCCCGAGCTCCATGAGAAAAAATTGTGTCTTCAGTCGCCACTCTTGGTGCCCGGTTTGCCCCTGGAGCAAGTCGCTACCCTTGTATTGTTTCGCGTCCGACATTGCTCTGGTGTACTCCGTCCTCGGGAGATAGGGTCGAAGGAAAGTTCTGGCTGACGTTCGAAAGTGATTAGGGTAAGCTTCCAGGAGCCTCTTCGTCTTCGTCTTTCTTCGTGTTTTTCCTGGTCTTCTCGGTAGCGGAAGAAACGTGGCTACAATGTGCTACCAAATAATGTCACCCCAGGTGGGGCTGGGGTGACCAGAGGGCCGTAGAAAGTAAGAGTACGTTAACTGCAATTTAACTCGGGTGCTATACCTGGACGAAATGATGAGGCGCTGCGTCCACTCAAACGTGTTACTTTATTGTTTCGGCCATTGGCCAACTGGCCGAACCAACCAACGTTAACTACACTGTTTTACATATGTGAACCGAAATGTTTTGCAGGCCTAGTTTCGACACTTCTACTAGCTTACATTACAGCAACATTAGCTAAAGACTATCTCTAGGCAAAATGAGTATAAGTGTACTTACAAGTCTAAAAGTAATATGAAAGGCATAGAGCCACAACCAGTAAATCGTTTCTAAAACATGCTGTCACTGGGGTGATCAAATTCCAAGTTACCCAAAAATGGTGTGTATCTTTTTTATGTGCCGCATATTCTATCTATTTTCATTAGTAAGACATGGTAAATTGTTATTTTCATTTTGGTAACAGTGCAGTGAGTTAACAATTGATAACAAGTAATAATTCTAACGTATCACACGTCAATGACACACTACACCACATTTTATACTTAGAATTGTTGCTTCCCCAGCCAAGCTCCACCGAGCGTATAGGACCTTGCCGTCATCTCCTACATCAGGTAAACCAGCTGGTAAGTGGTGTTGCCCTTCAGGTAACTCATGATCCTTTTAAGTCCTACCAGGGGCACGTGCCTGGAGGCCGCCAAGAATATAGGCAGATTCGTAACAGCAAATGAGATGTCCGGTCAAGAACAACTAGCCAGATACTGAAGTGAACCCAATATTTCTAAACAGGCCTTGATGTCGGTAGGAGGGCTGTCGTCACGCAGCTCAAAGTCCGTACCAACCTCAGCAGGTGAAGCTACAGGCTTACAGTCGGCCATGGTGAATCTTAACAATATTTTGCTAACATAATATGACTGAAACAAAATATAGTTATTCCCTTCTTTGGGCCACTGGACCTTGAGACTCCTAGACTTGACTTGACTTGGCTTGACTAGACTCCTTGAGTACTCCTAGACTACTCCAGCTTGTCGACTTTAGAAATCTCGAGTCTAAGACTGAGCTCTTTCTCGAACCAGTCCAAATCCTGGTCGGTGCCCATGGACCCAAAATCATCCACGTGCACACAAACCAGCAGTACTCGCCCTGTCTCAGGGTCATGCCTGAAGAACCGGTGGTAGTCTGCGATGGCCTGCTGCATACATATTTCCAACAGAATGAGCTTGAGTGCGAACCACCACTTATAGTAAAAATAGCAGTGCTTATTTACAGTTGCTGGTTAAAAATATGTGCCTCAAAGCACTAAACGTATAACCCTTTCAGTTCCGACTTTTCTTCTCATTTTTTTTAGAGTACATGGCCGGGTACGGGATTCTATCCCATGATCGCTTGCTTTGCAGTCCGGAACGCTAGATACTTGGCTGTGGGATGACGCTTTGCTTGGATGCCCTAGGGCCCCCATACAAAGCTTGTGCCAACGTTCGGACTCTGTTTTTTTTTGCGGCGTAAGCTGAGTCTCACTTTTGTGAGTGCCAGAACTGATAGGGTTAGTCAACTAGTTCAATCCAGCAGGATGTGGTGGTTGCTGGTTAAAAATATGTGGCTAAAAGCACTAAACGTTTCAAATACGCACCTTATATTTTGAAGCATAAATGTTGGCTTCATTTTCGAAGAATAATTAAAAAGAACAGATAAAAAGTAAAAACACTGAAGTCAGATGAATGATTCGTTAAAACGAATGTTAAAGAATGATTCATGTTTGTTTGCAGTGCGTTTTAACAAATCATTTACCTATCTTCAGTGTTTTAACTTTTTATCCGTTCTTTTTAATTATTCTTCGAAAATGAAGCCAATATTTTTGCTTCGAAATGTAAGGTGTGTATTTGAAACGTTTAGTGCTTTTAGCCACATATTTTTAACCAGCAACCACCACAACCTGCTGGATTGAACTAGTTCGTACAAGGCCTTACTAAGCTTGTAGATTTGCCCAGCCTTACCGGTTTCAAAGCCTTCTGGCTGGGTCATGTATGTATCACATTCTAGCGGGGCCCATAAGTAGGCCCCGATCACGTTGAGCAGGCAAACCGTACCTAACTGGTGACACCACCGGACTGAAGGACTCGTCAAAATAGATGCCTGGACGCTGTGATTGACCGACGGCCACCAGTCTGGCCTTTAGCTCGTTAACTTTGTGATTAGCATTAATTTTGGCAGTAAACACCAATTAACATTAAATGAGTTTTACTGCTTCAGGTGGCGTTACCACTGACCATACCTGGCTGTCAGACACAGTCTTAAGCTCCTTTTGCATTGCTGCCTTTCCACTGCTCAGCATGTGCAGAATTGACAGCTTCCTCGTAATTACGTGGCTTGGCTGGGATCGAAGGAAGTTCAACTGCCCGAATAACAGGTACAATTTCCGGCCCTAAACCGGCTAAATGTCTGGATCTCCGGGGTTCTCAAGAATCTACAGTACTCCTATCTACACTCCCCCCCCCCATTCCCGAGCCTTTATTTCCTCTATCTGGGCCAGGAACACCCGGGACCAAGGGGTTTACGCCCCAACCAAATCACAGGATTACAGGACATAGGCAACTCACAGGGAACGCCCTCACTACTTTCACTTTCGGACCCATCTACATTTACCCTACCCTCAGGTAATCATTCAGTAACATTACTCATTTCAAACCGGTTATCTGTCTCAAGACTATCACCCTATCTCATTTTTTACAACAAAATTTTCACCGTTCACATTTCCATAATAATCTTCCGTAGGATGAACCTTTAAAAATTCCACCCCAACATGAATTTCATTAAACTTAACATGTCTCACTGTTATACTCTCATGCCTCTCATGATCCCAAATACAGTAAGCGCGATGCTGATCTGGCCCCAAAGTTGGTTTTCTCGCACGGTGTCTTCAAGTCCCAGCAAAGAGTTACAAATTGCCTAAAGTGCCTAACCAAACCGGATTTACCGGACCACTTTTGCAAGTGGGTTTTGATCTTACCATGAGTAGGTGGTAAGGAGTTGAGCACATAGCCGGTACACTGAACCGCTAGGGTCCAGAATTTTTCTGGGAGCTTTGCTTCTGCCAACATTGATCGAGCGACCTGCAAAACGCAGCCATTAGCTCGCTCAATAAATCCAGCTGACTCTGGACAATAGCTCACGATGTGTTTAGGGTAATACCTTCCTGCCTGCAAAAATCACGGAAAGTACCGGATGACAGCTCAGGGTCTTTATCACAGAGTATCTGCCCAACCTTCAGATTGAGCTCACATTGTTTCTTGCGCAGAATCTGGCAGAGAATCTCGGCCGCGTCACTTCGATGCCTCAAAGGTATTACAAACATGCGATGAGTGAATACATCCGTAATATTGAGGAAATGTTGATGTCCCCATAGCGACACTGGGTTAATGGAGCCCACCATATCACACACGATAAGCTCTAGTGGTCGTGTTAAGGCAGGAAAGGGGTGACTATGGAAATTATATCTTTTTAGTTTAGATATCTTGCAAATGTCACAGTCCACTGAACCTTTGGGAATATCTAAGTCTATACACTCCATAACACGGCGCATACGCTCGTCGCCGGGATGCCCAAATCTTTGGTGCCAAGTTAACAACATAGGGTTAGAGACACTAGAAGCGGATAATTGATGGTCTTTAGCTTGATTAACTTCTAACAAATAGTTAGGGCCTTGCCTTTTGGCGACTACACTACCATAGTTTTTAATTTAACTTCATGCCAAACTTTTTGCACATCACTTTCATGAACAAAATACGCACCATATTGTCTAAACAACACATTAAAGCCTGAATCCACTGTCTCTCTGATCGATATAAATTTGACCTAAGGTCAGGAACGTGCAAATATTTTTGGTTTTTGATTGCAACATTTTGATTATTAAAACCCTTAACGTTAAAATCACACATGGATACATTTTTCACCGGAATCTGTGAGTCCTTACCCTCAAGGTCCACACAACCATATTTCTGGGGCTTAAAGGCTAAAGGCTTACCACATTGTGATTTCGACATATGATTGGACGCCCTCGAGTCCACTAACCAGCAGCAAGCTGAATGTTTTATTTCCGCTGAACTGGCGGTATAAGTGCTTGAATACTTAACACTATGTGAACATGGTTTGGTCTTACTTGGAACACCCTGGTTTTGACGGGACTTCACATCTGCTTGACCATGGCCGACTCTAGTATAAGGCCGTAGCGCAGCTCCCATGACGTCACAGCTGCAGGCTATTGCTTGCTCTCAAACGCTGTGCTCGTTAATGGAA
>JAQIUW010000035.1:0-13948 GCA_034697105.1 Lithobius agilis | reverse complement strand
ATGGTCTGCAATAAATTAAAAAGCAAGATTACCTCCGGATTACCAAATGGTATTTTACACACGTGATCCTTCTAAGGTTTGACTTACTAAACATTCTGTGAATTGTAGACCATAACTAATAATTTCATTCTTGTTAAATAATTGTTTTTGGTTTAATAAAAGTTTTGCAAACAAATTGTATTAATCCTTTACAGTTGACCTACGAATCGTAACTTCCTAACGTACTGTGTATGTAAGTGGACTGACGGCCTGTGCGTATTTCCAGGCAAATAGTCACAACATAATTGGCACATAAACAAATAAATAGTTTGCTATTTACAGTCACAAAAAATGCATATTGCTTTAAATTTCTAATTATGTAAGAAATGAAAAACAATGTAGGAAATGGTGTAGTATAGAACTATTGCATAGTTTAGTAAATTGGAATACACAACACTTACATCTACAACTCTTAAAGAGATGATCACGAAGTTTGTCATTGTAATTTTGTTCTCCATATAATCGTACGGAATCATTAATATGTCTTCGGATGATAGGACTGCATTTGTCTGAAAGTATATTTATATTACTTTAAAGATTTTGTTTCTGTTTCTTTCCACAGACATTTTGCGTCGCTGAATGCATTACTTACAATGCTAAGAACCATTGGATGGTTTGAAAATCTCCCAGAGAACATACAGGTTCCTCCTCTACACGGCAGCAATTTACCTAGAAGAAAGTTGAATTAATTAGTTGGCATCAAGTTTACAGTTAATGGAATTTTAAATACTGATATTTCCTCTCTAGTTTGTTTGTTTCGTTTTGTTATTTTACTTCACTCTCAATTAGTGGTGTATTTTGCAACGAAGAGGACAATTTTGCTTGGAATTGACCTAGGATCTTTGACATTCTGCATTCGATACATGAAACTGAGCTTGTGTAGGGACATAACAGCCCGTACAGGCAAGGGCGGAGTCGATGGGTGGTCCAGGAATAATTCCTAGGTTACCATTTGGAGTAAATCCATGACCTCTTGCACACAAAGCGAACAACTTTCTTTGTGTTGATTTGTTTCTGTGTGCTTGTGGTCTTACTACTCAAAGATAATTTTTTTTCTTTTATCAAACAATTCTCGCTTTTGCTCTGGGATGACACAAAAATACTGTAAAGTGAGGTTATAGAATTATATTAGAAAATCGTGATTTAGCAGACATATTAAAATTTTACGTACGAATTTTAATTAAAACTTCTCTACAAATAAATACGAGCGCTGCCTAAAAATAGAAATATGTCAGACTTATACTGTAGGTCTGATGATATACTTATACTGTAGGTATGACTGAACACTATACTCAATAAGAAATGATCACGCGCCCCATAAAAATAGGGATGAAGTATTGTCGATCGTGATTAATATTATAATAGAAGCATGAGTAATTATAGTGTTACGATATATTGTTGTACTGTTGCTATGTATTTGACTTGTTGACAGGTCATTCTGGCCGAGATCATGCCGACACTCATGTAGATCTCTATAATCTGTAATTCATCTTTTGCTATTCATTTACACTTTATACCGTTTATTCATCGACAAACGAGGATTGATTATGAGACGAATGATGTGCAATGATTCTGTGGAATAAAAGGATATCTTTGGTTGGAAATCAAATGCAAGACTTGGCTCCGGACTTTTACCTATGGACACAACAAGGGTTAGCTCCAACTCCGTCGGTAAGCGAACACCACAAATAGTCCTAAGGCGCTTAATAACAACCCAAGGACATTTCTTACCGACAATGGGTTATGGGCCCAGCGCCTCCTTTAACACCTACCTATAATCCATGGGCCAATACAAAAGCCACGCCAAGATTACCTTATCCTTTCTCGGCACAAGTTAACTTATACATTTTTTTTTATAATATTTTTACATCTTGTCCACTATTGACGTTTTCTCAACCGTGAGAGTACTACTACGTTTTGCAACGAAAACATTTGCTATATGACAGTGGAAACCTTAATGATTTTTTGCCTTCAACTCCTTACCTGTTTTTTGAGCCAATGAGCCGATTCTTCAACCTTTGTGTATGCCCTTTCGACTACCCTTTTTTTGGACTTTATAGGCGCAAAGCAGTCCGGGCCGGCACCCGGTTACGTTTCGTTTGGGCAACCCATGGGTCCGGACTGTAGAGCTACCTCGAACGTTCTTCAGCCATCCCCGAATTGATACTTACTTATTTTTTGTATTTTTACACGTTTACGATACGTGGCATAACGAGGACCAGTTAATGGATCCACATCTCTCACGATCATCCTTTTAACATTACCTGCATCCGTACAATACGGCCACCGCCAATCTTGTCCTTCTTCAGCCTGTATTTTCTACCTTTCCAACAGACGTCAGTACGAGCCTTTTTTTGCCAACATCTGCATCTACTAGTGATAATAAGCCTTCTTCTTTATACTATACCACATATTTGATATGGCTGACCATCTGTACTACAAGGGAATCAAACTTTTAAATCACTATAACTATGATTCATGGTCCCCTTTAGTTAAATTACACCTAGAAGCGAAAGGCCACTACAATCTCACTATTGCAAATCCGCCACCCGCCGACGATGCTGCGCCCGCCATACGGGAAGTCTGGACCTTACACAACGCACAGGCGTTGAACTTCCTCTTCAAAACAATAGAGCCTTCACTCATGCAAGTTTATATTGGTTTTCCCACAGCCAGACAAGTCTGGGAGGCGTTACGGGATCGATTTGTTCGCCCACATCTCCATCGTCAAATCAAATTACGCGAACAACTACAGAGTATCAAACTCGCCGATTCTCAAACGATCCCCGATTACTTCGATAGTGTCCGACGCCTTCAACAGGCCGCTACCGCCGCCGGACTTGCTTTTCCTGACCATGAGTTAACCCACTATACCTTAAAAGGCATTCAACGTCCTCAACTTCAACCGTTTGTTTTGGTCCTCCAAGCTTTAGAACAACTAACATTTGACCAGGCGGAGCAACGTCTAATCCAGAAAGAAGACGCACCTACTGTCCCTCTTCTACAACCAACGACTGGGACTCCTCTGTTCGCCCCCCGCCAACAACAGCCGCAATTTCTTGCATGCAAGCCATCTACTTCATCTACAACATCGTGTGGCTGGTGCGGCCGTTTCGGCCATTTTGAAAATGAATGTAGGCAGAAAGCAAGGCAAATGGGTGAACAATTGCGCATACAACCATCTACTTCTTCTTCAGGCGTTACATCACGCCCACCAATCTTTTGTGCCTGGTGCGGGCGCCGCGGTCACGCTGAGGAGGCCTGTTTCCAGAAACGACGATACCAAGGCCAGAACACCCCACATTTTGATACTCGTCGTCCGACGCAACGTGGTAGAGGACGTGGTGATTTTTCCGGACAGCGTCCAATTACTGACTTTCAACCCAGTGCCAACTACGCGACTACCACTGATTTTTTTGCACAAATGCAACCATCCTCTCCACATATTTCGGTGCCTTATACTCAGACTACCTCCGAAACGTCGGAAACAGCCTTACCAGCAGTAACGACACCTCACGTTGGATCCGGTGATTGGTACATGGACAGCGGTGCGAGCTCGCATATGACGAGCCGCTTTGACTGGCTAGACGACCCCCAGCCAGTCTCCATCGCTGTCCACACTGCCACCACAGACTCTTCCATGACCGCTACCCACCGTGGCTCTGTAGCGTTGATGTCCGGCGCCATACGTCTTCGTCTATACGACGTTCTTTTTTGTCCAACTGCATCAAGCAATTTATTATCAACGTCACGTTTGGACAGGCGAGGTTACCACGTAATCCATGGCGACGGTAGATTACTTGTACGCGACCGTGCAACTCAAAATACCCTTATCACCGGTCAGCTTACACCCGGGAATATGTACCGCCTCGACGTCGTTGTTCCGGACACCGGAAGAAAACTTCCCACTGTACCACCTTGTGGCCTTAGCAGACCTGTTCCCCTCCGTGATATACCTCATCGCAGTTTCGTCGAGATGGCCTCTCCGAGTCCGATTAGTGCTCATCGCTTACCGGGTGTGACCTGGGCACACCTCCATCGTCGCCTGGGGCACCCGAGCGATGCGGCACTACAAACGTTACATGCTCATAACCTTATACGAGGTATCCGGCTACAAACGGGCACATCTTCCGGTTGTTTAACTTGCGCCACCACAAAAGCAAAGAAGCAGCCATTTTGCCATCCTGTTCATTCAGAGCTTACAGCCTCAAGAATCTTGTCAACCGTTTTTGCCGATTTTTTGGGGCCTTTACAACCTAGTTATGATAACGTCCAATACGTTTTTGTGAAGATCGATTTATTTTCAAGGCGTATCTTCACTTTTTTTCTACACCAACGTTCTGATGTTTCACAAACTTTGGATCTTTTTCTCCGACAGAAGCAAGCCGAGACAGGTTTCCACTTGACCAATTTACACACGGATATGGCGGCGGAATTTCAAAGTCAAGCGTTCCAAGCAGTGTGTAGTGCGAATGGTACCCAGCACTCTTTATCCGCACCGTACTCTCCGCAACAGAATTCCTTGGCGGAAAGAGCTATTCAGAGCCTCACACAACGAGCTCGAAGTCTTCTTCATGACGCACGCCTCCCCATGGATTTCTGGCGCTTTGCGATACACACAGCTTGCTATATCCATAACCTCCTTCCATCTAAAGGCCTCGATAACTCTACACCTATGCGAGAATGGAATTCGGATCGCCCGCCGTCATACAGACATCTACGGGTGTTCGGCTGTGTTGCTTTTGCATATATTGAACCACAACACCGGCCCTCCAAACTTTCACCTCGTGCAAAACAATGCATTTTTTTGGGGTACGGCACTCGAGTGCGTGGCTATTTACTTTACGATCCCGTGGACAAGACAATCTTTTACACACGTAATGCCACCTTTGACGAAACGCGGCCCGGGGGAGAACTTCTCGACTATTCACCTCCACACCCGCCGTCTGGAACCACACCTGTACACAGGGATACAGCCCCTGGTTCACAAGACCATTTCCATTCAAAGCGTGGTCCACAGTTAATTATCCCAGGTACCATTCCGCGTTTGCCACCACAAGTGCCGCCTTTAACACCAGGGTCTCCGCCTTTACCACCAGGGTCTCCGCCTTTACCACCACGGTCTCCGCCTTTACCACCACGGTCTCCGCCTTTACCACCAGGGTCTCCGCCCCCTCTACCTCGAGCCGTCAGTCCCGTTCCACCATTACGCCATGGTCCTTTCCGTCCACGGGGCAGACCACCTGGGACTACTAAGGAAGAGATGCAAAGACGCCGCCAAGAGGCAAACCATGAGCAAGACAACTCTGACTCCGACGAACCACCGGAACGCATAAACCTATCCCACACTCCTAGTACTTATGCCGAAGCCTCTAATGCGCCCGACGCTTTGCAATGGCACAAGGCCATGGATGACGAGATCGCATCACTACGCCATAAAGACGTATGGGTCGAAGTTCCGAAACCTAAGGGTGAAAAAATTGTAGGTACACGTTGGTGTTATACGAAGAAACTACATCCTGATGGGAGCATTAAGAAGTATAAAGCTCGTCTCGTAGCCCAAGGCTACAATCAACAACAACACATTGATTACGAGACGAGTTACTCCCCAGTTCTACAGTTTAGCACCTTACGTCTCTTACTTTTTTTGGCTGCCGTGCTCAATTTAACAGTCCGTACATTCGACTGCACGGTTGCCTACCTGCATTCGGCCATACAACGCCGGGTCTTTGTGTCTCCTGCACCTGGTTACGAGAATTCGACAGATGACGGCCCTACGAGTTGGCTCCTTAAGCGCAGTCTTTATGGTTTGCCTGAGTCAGGCAGAAATTGGAATGAAATGTTCACTAACACTCTTATTGAGGCGGGCCTAATACAATCCCAAAGTGACCCATGCCTCTTTTACACATTCTCTCCCAATTTCCTCGCCGCTGCCATCTGGGTCGACGATAAGATCTGCGTCGGCCTAGACCAGGACATCTCAGCACTTCATGACCGACTCCGTCAACACCTTGACATCAATGACGTACCTGTGCAGCGTTTTCTCGGGATGACACTTAACATCGACACCAGTGGCATCACTCTTGACAACACCGATTACATCAATAAGAAGATTGCCCATTTTGGCCTAGGTGACGCTAAACCATCACGAACTGTTTCCGTCACCCCCAAACCTTTGGACAATTGTGCTAGTGACCCACCAGTAAATGTAACACGATACCAAGAAATTATTGGTGTTTTAACTTACATTTCTGTGTCGACACGTCCCGACATTCAATTTATTGTAAGTCTGCTATCGCGCTTTTCACACGACCCTCGCTTGCCCCATATGGGTGCTGCGCGTCATGTCTTAAAATACCTGAAACACACTGCCCAGTGGAAGTTACATTACCCGCGTAATGAGACAGGCGTATTAACAATCACAGCAGACGCAAGTTGGGACTCACTTCCTTGTAGCCGATCTGTTAGTGGGGTTGTGGTCCGCGTGGGAAATTGTCCGCTATTATGGCGATCCAAGCGACAGGCAACGATAGCCTATTCCTCCTGCGAAGCAGAAGTTAATGCTCTCGCTCTGGCTATCCGGGATTTACGCCCGTTAATTACAATTTTCCAGGAGATATGTCCCGCGTATTTGACCTTACCCGTAGTCGTTCAAACGGACTCCCAATCCGCTATGAAATTATTACAAGATGGGGGGAGTAACGACTCCAGACACTATAGGAGAAAACAGAATATAGTCCGTGAACGCGTCAATTTCGGTACGGTACGTTTGCAATATGTAGAGACCCAATTTAACGTAGCGGACATGTTGACAAAAATAAAGGGCAGTTTGTTAACGGCTAGAAACTGCGAAACTTCCCTCAATTTGTATTAATGACGGGTTAACCTTTAGGCATAGTGGTTAACTTAACTAATCTTCTCCATATTTACGTTTAATAACACAGGGTATTAACGTAATCTAGCAAACGTAACACCACTATAAGTGTAACACCACTAATATGAAAAAAAAAACACGAAAAAAAAATAACAAGACTAATTTTTTCCTCTAACGTATTTATAACTTGGGAACACGTTAATTGCGGTTAAGATATTTTTTTGTTTTTTCCAACCTAATTGCATACGGTCAGATATAACACACCAGTAAATAGGATAGCAACTTAAAAATGATGTAAAAAATGATATTTTTTCCTTCTCGCGCCGGGAGTATTGTCAGACTTATACTGTAGGTCTGATGATATACTTATACAACTTATACTGTAGGTATGACTGAACACTATACCCAATAAGAAATGATCACGCGCCCCATAAAAATAGGGATGAAGTATTGTCGATCGTGATCAATATTATGAAAGAAGCATGAGAAATGTAATTATAGTGTTACGATATATTGTTGTACTGTTGCTATGTATTGACTTGTTGACAGGTCATCTGGCTGAGATCATGCCGACACTCATGTAGATCTCAATAATCTGTAATTCATCTTTTGCTATCCATTTACACTTTATACCGTTTATTCATCGACAAACGAGGATTGATTATGAGACGAATGATGTGCAATGATTCTGTGGAATAAAAGGATATCTTTGGTTGGAAATCAAATGCAAGACTTGGCTCCGGACTTTTACCTATGGACACAACAAGGGTTAGCTCCAACTCCGTCGGTAAGCGAACACCACAAATAGTCCTAAGGCGCTTAATAACAACCCAAGGACATTTCTTACCGACAATGGGTTATGGGCCCAGCGCCTCCTTTAACACCTACCTATAATCCATGGGCCAATACAAAAGCCACGCCAAGATTACCTTATCCTTTCTCGGCACAAGTTAACTTATACATTTTTTTTTATAATATTTTTACATCTTGTCCACTATTGACGTTTTCTCAACCGTGAGAGTACTACTACGTTTTGCAACGAAAACATTTGCTATATGACAGTGGAAACCTTAATGATTTTTTGCCTTCAACTCCTTACCTGTTTTTTGAGCCAATGAGCCGATTCTTCAACCTTTGTGTATGCCCTTTCGACTACCCTTTTTTTGGACTTTATAGGCGCAAAGCAGTCCGGGCCGGCACCCGGTTACGTTTCGTTTGGGCAACCCATGGGTCCGGACTGTAGAGCTACCTCGAACGTTCTTCAGCCATCCCCGAATTGATACTTACTTATTTTTTGTATTTTTACACGTTTACGATACGTGGCATAACGAGGACCAGTTAATGGATCCACATCTCTCACGATCATCCTTTTAACATTACCTGCATCCGTACAATACGGCCACCGCCAATCTTGTCCTTCTTCAGCCTGTATTTTCTACCTTTCCAACAGACGTCAGTACGAGCCTTTTTTTGCCAACATCTGCATCTACTAGTGATAATAAGCCTTCTTCTTTATACTATACCACATATTTGATATGGCTGACCATCTGTACTACAAGGGAATCAAACTTTTAAATCACTATAACTATGATTCATGGTCCCCTTTAGTTAAATTACACCTAGAAGCGAAAGGCCACTACAATCTCACTATTGCAAATCCGCCACCCGCCGACGATGCTGCGCCCGCCATACGGGAAGTCTGGACCTTACACAACGCACAGGCGTTGAACTTCCTCTTCAAAACAATAGAGCCTTCACTCATGCAAGTTTATATTGGTTTTCCCACAGCCAGACAAGTCTGGGAGGCGTTACGGGATCGATTTGTTCGCCCACATCTCCATCGTCAAATCAAATTACGCGAACAACTACAGAGTATCAAACTCGCCGATTCTCAAACGATCCCCGATTACTTCGATAGTGTCCGACGCCTTCAACAGGCCGCTACCGCCGCCGGACTTGCTTTTCCTGACCATGAGTTAACCCACTATACCTTAAAAGGCATTCAACGTCCTCAACTTCAACCGTTTGTTTTGGTCCTCCAAGCTTTAGAACAACTAACATTTGACCAGGCGGAGCAACGTCTAATCCAGAAAGAAGACGCACCTACTGTCCCTCTTCTACAACCAACGACTGGGACTCCTCTGTTCGCCCCCCGCCAACAACAGCCGCAATTTCTTGCATGCAAGCCATCTACTTCATCTACAACATCGTGTGGCTGGTGCGGCCGTTTCGGCCATTTTGAAAATGAATGTAGGCAGAAAGCAAGGCAAATGGGTGAACAATTGCGCATACAACCATCTACTTCTTCTTCAGGCGTTACATCACGCCCACCAATCTTTTGTGCCTGGTGCGGGCGCCGCGGTCACGCTGAGGAGGCCTGTTTCCAGAAACGACGATACCAAGGCCAGAACACCCCACATTTTGATACTCGTCGTCCGACGCAACGTGGTAGAGGACGTGGTGATTTTTCCGGACAGCGTCCAATTACTGACTTTCAACCCAGTGCCAACTACGCGACTACCACTGATTTTTTTGCACAAATGCAACCATCCTCTCCACATATTTCGGTGCCTTATACTCAGACTACCTCCGAAACGTCGGAAACAGCCTTACCAGCAGTAACGACACCTCACGTTGGATCCGGTGATTGGTACATGGACAGCGGTGCGAGCTCGCATATGACGAGCCGCTTTGACTGGCTAGACGACCCCCAGCCAGTCTCCATCGCTGTCCACACTGCCACCACAGACTCTTCCATGACCGCTACCCACCGTGGCTCTGTAGCGTTGATGTCCGGCGCCATACGTCTTCGTCTATACGACGTTCTTTTTTGTCCAACTGCATCAAGCAATTTATTATCAACGTCACGTTTGGACAGGCGAGGTTACCACGTAATCCATGGCGACGGTAGATTACTTGTACGCGACCGTGCAACTCAAAATACCCTTATCACCGGTCAGCTTACACCCGGGAATATGTACCGCCTCGACGTCGTTGTTCCGGACACCGGAAGAAAACTTCCCACTGTACCACCTTGTGGCCTTAGCAGACCTGTTCCCCTCCGTGATATACCTCATCGCAGTTTCGTCGAGATGGCCTCTCCGAGTCCGATTAGTGCTCATCGCTTACCGGGTGTGACCTGGGCACACCTCCATCGTCGCCTGGGGCACCCGAGCGATGCGGCACTACAAACGTTACATGCTCATAACCTTATACGAGGTATCCGGCTACAAACGGGCACATCTTCCGGTTGTTTAACTTGCGCCACCACAAAAGCAAAGAAGCAGCCATTTTGCCATCCTGTTCATTCAGAGCTTACAGCCTCAAGAATCTTGTCAACCGTTTTTGCCGATTTTTTGGGGCCTTTACAACCTAGTTATGATAACGTCCAATACGTTTTTGTGAAGATCGATTTATTTTCAAGGCGTATCTTCACTTTTTTTCTACACCAACGTTCTGATGTTTCACAAACTTTGGATCTTTTTCTCCGACAGAAGCAAGCCGAGACAGGTTTCCACTTGACCAATTTACACACGGATATGGCGGCGGAATTTCAAAGTCAAGCGTTCCAAGCAGTGTGTAGTGCGAATGGTACCCAGCACTCTTTATCCGCACCGTACTCTCCGCAACAGAATTCCTTGGCGGAAAGAGCTATTCAGAGCCTCACACAACGAGCTCGAAGTCTTCTTCATGACGCACGCCTCCCCATGGATTTCTGGCGCTTTGCGATACACACAGCTTGCTATATCCATAACCTCCTTCCATCTAAAGGCCTCGATAACTCTACACCTATGCGAGAATGGAATTCGGATCGCCCGCCGTCATACAGACATCTACGGGTGTTCGGCTGTGTTGCTTTTGCATATATTGAACCACAACACCGGCCCTCCAAACTTTCACCTCGTGCAAAACAATGCATTTTTTTGGGGTACGGCACTCGAGTGCGTGGCTATTTACTTTACGATCCCGTGGACAAGACAATCTTTTACACACGTAATGCCACCTTTGACGAAACGCGGCCCGGGGGAGAACTTCTCGACTATTCACCTCCACACCCGCCGTCTGGAACCACACCTGTACACAGGGATACAGCCCCTGGTTCACAAGACCATTTCCATTCAAAGCGTGGTCCACAGTTAATTATCCCAGGTACCATTCCGCGTTTGCCACCACAAGTGCCGCCTTTAACACCAGGGTCTCCGCCTTTACCACCAGGGTCTCCGCCTTTACCACCACGGTCTCCGCCTTTACCACCACGGTCTCCGCCTTTACCACCAGGGTCTCCGCCCCCTCTACCTCGAGCCGTCAGTCCCGTTCCACCATTACGCCATGGTCCTTTCCGTCCACGGGGCAGACCACCTGGGACTACTAAGGAAGAGATGCAAAGACGCCGCCAAGAGGCAAACCATGAGCAAGACAACTCTGACTCCGACGAACCACCGGAACGCATAAACCTATCCCACACTCCTAGTACTTATGCCGAAGCCTCTAATGCGCCCGACGCTTTGCAATGGCACAAGGCCATGGATGACGAGATCGCATCACTACGCCATAAAGACGTATGGGTCGAAGTTCCGAAACCTAAGGGTGAAAAAATTGTAGGTACACGTTGGTGTTATACGAAGAAACTACATCCTGATGGGAGCATTAAGAAGTATAAAGCTCGTCTCGTAGCCCAAGGCTACAATCAACAACAACACATTGATTACGAGACGAGTTACTCCCCAGTTCTACAGTTTAGCACCTTACGTCTCTTACTTTTTTTGGCTGCCGTGCTCAATTTAACAGTCCGTACATTCGACTGCACGGTTGCCTACCTGCATTCGGCCATACAACGCCGGGTCTTTGTGTCTCCTGCACCTGGTTACGAGAATTCGACAGATGACGGCCCTACGAGTTGGCTCCTTAAGCGCAGTCTTTATGGTTTGCCTGAGTCAGGCAGAAATTGGAATGAAATGTTCACTAACACTCTTATTGAGGCGGGCCTAATACAATCCCAAAGTGACCCATGCCTCTTTTACACATTCTCTCCCAATTTCCTCGCCGCTGCCATCTGGGTCGACGATAAGATCTGCGTCGGCCTAGACCAGGACATCTCAGCACTTCATGACCGACTCCGTCAACACCTTGACATCAATGACGTACCTGTGCAGCGTTTTCTCGGGATGACACTTAACATCGACACCAGTGGCATCACTCTTGACAACACCGATTACATCAATAAGAAGATTGCCCATTTTGGCCTAGGTGACGCTAAACCATCACGAACTGTTTCCGTCACCCCCAAACCTTTGGACAATTGTGCTAGTGACCCACCAGTAAATGTAACACGATACCAAGAAATTATTGGTGTTTTAACTTACATTTCTGTGTCGACACGTCCCGACATTCAATTTATTGTAAGTCTGCTATCGCGCTTTTCACACGACCCTCGTTTGCCCCATATGGGTGCTGCGCGCCATGTCTTAAAATACCTGAAACACACTGCCCAGTGGAAGTTACATTACCCGCGTAATGAGACAGGTGTATTAACAACAACAGCAGACGCAAGTTGGGACTCACTTCCTTGTAGCCGGTCTGTTAGTGGGGTGGTGGTACGCGTGGGTAATTGCCCGCTATTATGGCGATCTAAACGACAGGCAACGATAGCTTACTCCTCCTGCAAAGCAGAAATCAATGCTTTCGCTTTAGCTATCTGGGACTTACGCCCGATAATTACTATTTTTCAGGAGATATGTCCCGAATATTTGACTTTACCCGTCTTTAATATAATCCGCGAACGCGTCAATTTCGGCACGGTACGCTTGCAATATGTCGAGACTCACTCGAACGTAGCCGACATGCTTACAAAAATACAAGGCGCTTTATTAATGACTAGAAACTGTGAAACTTCCTTAAACTTATACTAACGGCAGTAACAAAAACGGTTCATGCTTTGTCATAGCGGTTAACTTCACTAATATTTTTTCTCTAACAACGTGTAACACGGACAATAACGTAACGTAAAACAAATGGTAATACGATTAACAAAAAAAGAAAGAAAAAAAAATAATAACAGGATTCACACTCCTCTAACAAACATAGAAAAACTAATACCTTGAGAACACGTTAATTACGGTGAAGATATTTTTTTTGTTTCCCCGAGCAGTAACATTCACGATAGAGTAAAAAACACCAAAAAATATCCTTTAGAAAATAGATAGCAGCTTAGAATTAAAAATAAAAGACGAAAAACATTTTTTTCAAGCCGGGAGTATTGTCAGACTTATACTGTAGGTGTGATAATATACTACAACTCCCTTAATACAAAACGGTCACGCGCCCCAATAATATAGGGATGAAGCTTTGTCGGCCGTAGTTGTTATAACAATAGAAGAATGAAAATGTAATTGTAGTGTTTTTCATACATTGTTGTATCGTTGCTATGTGTGTACTCGTGTGTGAGACCATCTTGTGAGATCATCGTTTATCACCCATGTTGATCTCTACCCGATAATTAGCTATTCATCTTTTGATAACTATTTACAATTTATACCGTTTATAAGTCAACAAACGAAGATTCATTATGGGATGTACGATGTGCAATGATTCTCTGGAATAAAAAGAAAGGATGTCTCTCGTTGGAAACAAATGAAAAGACTTGGTTCTGGATCTTTACCTATGGAAACAAACAAGGGTTAACTACAACTCCGTCGGTAAGCGAACAACCCAAATAGTCCTAAGGCGCCTAATTACATCACAAGGATACCCCTTACCGACAATGGGTTATGGGCCCAGAGCCTCCTTTAACATCTACCTATAATCCACGGGCCAATACAAGAGCCATACCGAAGATACCTACTTTTCCACGGTCCAAGTAAACTTATACACTTTTTATATTATTTTTACACCTTGACCAACCACTATTGACGTTTTCTCAACTCTAAACGTAACTCTACGTTTTGTGACGAAATTTTTTCCTATATGACAGTTGAAATCCTATTGATTTTGCCTTTCCTACTATCTTCTACCTGCCTGTTTTGAGACAAATGAGCC
>JAQIUW010000034.1:0-14426 GCA_034697105.1 Lithobius agilis | reverse complement strand
CAATTAATCGGCAATGACAATAAATAAACTCATATTAGTTTAAAATTATTGTTTTTACAATACCCGGTTTGTGCACGGGCCCAGCCCGGTGCAAATTTTATCTACCCGGACCCAGTAAACTAGGGCTCGGTCTATTCCTATTTAAAACGTAGCTACGAAAGTACAATAGAAGCTTACACATCACATTGGATATCAACGGGCAGGGAGGCGCCATTTTGTATTTTGGGGTTGGAGATCTTCCTGACGACCTATGTCAGCAGACAAAATGGCGAAAGAAGGTACGCTAACATCCCGTCCAAAGACAGGGACATTACATCACTTCCCACGCCATCTCCTCCGGGATCGAGTAAACAAATTGGGAAGTTGAGTGGTCCATGACGTCCAAAGGTCCACAACAATTGGATTTTTTTCTAGAGCGCAAACAGATGTTGTAGATGTAGTTTCCACTCTGAAGTTGTTGGCTTGTGTTGTGACAATCGGTCTGCGACAACATTTTGGATCCCAAAAATATAAATGGCTTGCAAATGCCCCTTCTGTCTACTTTTAAAAATAAAGGCTGTGGATAACATACAAGCTTTACATTGTTGGTCTGCAGTCATCTGGCTAAAATATAAGAATACTTTACCCGGCTACACCATACAATAATTCAAACTTTTTAACTAAATTATACCAGAATTTACACTTTTACAATTATTCTGACTTACGACTTACTCAGACTTACCGTAGCATCCTGTCTGTTTCCCCTTGTCTTACACATGAAGATTTTTCTGGTTGCGTGTAACTTACCTCTCTACGGACATTTCCTCAACTTTCGGAACCAAGAAGGGCACGAAGCAGCACAGATCGGCGCCCGGTAACGCTTCCTAGGGTATCCCAATAGATCCGGGCTGTGAACCTACCCAAGAACATTCGTTTTTCCCCCATTTTTGCACGTTTACGATACGTGACTTCGCAAGGACCAATCCTGAGTCCACATCAAATCATTCACTACATATCCATTTCTTTTATGGGCCATTACCTATTATGGGCTTACGTACCTCTGGCGACTTGACACGAGACTACTATGACCACTACTTAGCACCTCTTCAACCTTCTACAACCGAGCTCCCATACGTCAACGACAGATTTGTCATTCCAACTTGTCCTCTACGACCATTACAAGGCCGTCATACAAGTCCAAACGCTAGCCACCCACCAGCCCAGACAGGTACACAACCTACGCACTCCTGTCCAAAAGAGAAACATTAAGACATTCCACCATGGCCTATCTTGACCAGTATTATAAGGGTATCCAACGCTTAACCCATTACAATTACGACTAATGGGCACCCATGGTGAAGCTCCATTTACAAGCCAAAGGCTATTATGACGCCGTCATCACTACTCCAGCTCCTGCAGCCGATGCGCCGTTAGACCTCCGGAAAGACTGGAATCTGAAGAATGCACAGGCTCTTAACTTTTTATTTAAGACCATGGATCGCTCACTCATGCGGGTCTACGTTCTTCTGCCGACCGCACGAGAACTTTGGGAAGCACTGCGGATACGATTCGTTCAGACACAACTACATCGTCAAATCAAGTTACGAGGAGAGCTTCAACGGGTTTGTCTACAAGATCACCAAACCTTACCCACATACTTTGACAGCCTTCGTCGACTGCAGCAGTCAGCTACTGCATTTTCCGACTATGAGCTGACTCATTATGCGTTGAAGGAAATACACCGTACTCACCTTCTCCCGTTCGTCCTTGTTCTGCAAGCGAGAGATGACCTGACGTTTGACCAGGCCGAACAGCGCCTCCTTCAGATGGACGACACACCTCCTCCGGCCATACGACAGCAACCATCCGCAGGGACACCACACTTCGCTCCAAGATGCCAACAGCCTCAGACATTAGCATGTACATCTTCTACCATCTCTTGTACCTGGCGCGGACGCTCCGGACATGCCGAATACGAGTGCAGGCAAAAGGCTAAGCAGGCAGCAGAGTCCTCAAAACCTCCGTACGTCCACACGTCCTCGCATCGTCTGTGCGTGGTGCGGCCGATGGGGCCACGCTGAAGACGCCTGTAGGCCACGCTAAACAGCGTTATCATGTACACACCCCGCAACAACCTCCATCCAGGGAACAACGTCCAGGACCTCGCGGAAAATCCCACACAGGACGTGGACGACCGACAGCAACGCAGCATGCCACGCATGATGTACCACATGCCGCAACTG
This sequence comes from Lithobius agilis, assembly GCA_034697105.1. Lineage (NCBI taxonomy): Eukaryota > Metazoa > Arthropoda > Chilopoda > Lithobiomorpha > Lithobiidae > Lithobius > Lithobius agilis. Next base: position 12,204 of record JAQIUW010000034.1, on the reverse strand, counting down.
ACAATGCACAGTATTTCTTGCAAGATAACCTCATACAGCTTGATCCGCACAATATAACCACACCACAAGCAGTTGCACACTACGAATCTCAAGAAATGATTCTGCAATCTACACCGGCGACAGACCAGGGAAGTGTGGCACAAATAACATTTACTCCATCCCTTTATTTTTAATCTATTCCCCTGGATACATTGGACACATAATTGTTTATCGATTATGTGGGCCAGGAAGTGCAACTCCCTGGTCGGTGCACCTTGTCTTTAGGTATCATCCACTGTCTGGTTTATGGATTACGTTGTTCTGTATTTTTTTGTTCTTCCTGTGCAGTGGAATCAGCCAAGAAGGCTGATATTGTTTTTAGGAGCTGCCATACACTAAGATAAGTGTTGTAGTTATTGAACTGAAAACTGAATGCTTCTAAATGGACTATTGTGTAAATAACCAGAGTATAACTGTGTCCACATTAAAACAAGAATATGTTTTATCAACAAGAACTGTTTCCAGTTATGACTATTTGAATTGGGAGGACGTTAGGCCTAATATAATAACTCTGAGCTGCAAGAAAGATGTCTTCCACCAGAAGTCCTTTGCACAAAGTCCATATTCTCTTAAGAGGAGCTGTATTGTATTTCTTTCAACAAGGTTATGGGCCCAGCACATTGGAGTAATGGATTAATGGAGATTGTGCAGGTCAAATGGGCGAATTTCGAAATTCGGTAGAAAAACCGTACAAGTGTGAAATGTGTGGAGTCAAGACAGTATGCATAGATATTCCTTGATTCGTCCTAGAAGTAGCACTAAATGTTTTTTTTTGTTTTATGAGGTGACTACATTGATTCCTGAGTGGCATAAATCATCTACAAGAAGGTTTGATGGACCAAGTACTAGGAGAGACAACAATCAACTGTGATATGCGAGGATAGAAATTTTGCATTGAACATATCTTTTGACGGGAATTGCGGCCTCAGGTCGCCTGTAGTTCTAAACACACAGGCGTGGTACAAGGAGGATTTCAGGTAGCAAACTTAGCACTATCCTGAGGATACTGAGGTATGTCATTGTTTGTAATTTGCCATGGATTATTTGCCAAGTGGTGTATGGATTACATAGTACGGAAGATTATATAAAGGGGATTCCCAAACACGACTCATGCATGTGGTTATATCAAAGTTGTATTGACATCAGTAGTGTTTACATAGTGCGGAAGATTATATAAAGGGGATTCCCAAACACGACTCATGCATGTGGTTATATCAAAGTTGTGTTGGCATCAGTAGTGTTTACATACAAGAGATATCCCCGACAAGTGTGATTACTTAACTATTGGTGGAATTACATGAAAGTATGTGATGATTTACAAGTGACATAAATACTGTGATTTGAAGTAATATTACAGTGAAGTGTGGATAAAAACAGTAAAGTAATCATGCATGATAGTTCTGAATATAACACAGGTGGTGTGACCTTGAGGTTTCCAAGACTAAGTGACACAAATTACAGATCATGGAAATTTGACATGAAAATGTTTTTATTAGAACGTGGGTTACACGGTTTCATTGATAAAGTGAAACCTGAGATTGCTCCTACTGATAGTGAGGAGACAGCAAACCCGGGAGCCACTCGTCAATATGACATGAGAGCATCTCGTGCTCTTGCTACGATAGCACTAGGTCTAGAGCCTAGTCTGAAGACATTGATTAGAAATTGCTCAAAGGCAATTGATGCTTGGGAGTCTTTAGCATCCGTATTTGAGCCTAAGTCACGTGCTAGAATAGGTCATTTGCGACGTGAGTTTGTCTTGTTACAAATGAGTGCTGGTGAAACAATGGCCAAATATCTTTCTCGTGTGGAGAATTCCAAGCAGGATCTAGCCGATGCTGGAAAGACGATTGATGACGAAGAAATGGCCTACCAGATGCTATGTGGTTTACCGCCAGGTTGGGATTCGGTGGTGGAGCGACTCTACGCCCTAGATGACACACAGTTCATTCCGAGAGTGCTCAAGGAGACCCTACTCAACGAATATGAGAGGAGAAATCCGATCCAACCAGCGAACTCCTATGATAGTGGTGGACAACCGATGGCAGCGCATTTTGGTGAGACACGACTTTCAAGAAGAGGGAACAGGCAAGAAGGAGGACGGGGCCGAGGAAGACGAAGCAACAGCCGTGGCAAGAAACGCATCAATTCTGCTAACCGGCGTCCTATAACGTGCTTTGGATGTGGAGGAGCCGGACATTTTAAACGAGAATGTCCTAGCAGCAAGGATAAACCACAAAATGGAAGTTCTATTCCACAAGCGTCCCTAAACGACAGATACAAGGGTCCTACATCCTTCTTCGTTGAAGCACTTGTGACTGGAGCACCAGAATCAGAATGGTTATTGGATACGGCGGCTACTAACCATTTCTGCAATACAAGAGAGTGGTTCACCAAGTGTTCAGATGTAAAACAGAAACCAGCGGCTTTGGCCGAGGGCACGTCAGAGATTTGTGGGATTGGTGAGGTTCGTATGACTGTTCCAGTTGATGGTCGTCGTCAAGAGATCATACTAAAAGAAGTTATGTACGCGCCTAAAATGCGAAGAAACCTTATTTCTGGCGTCAAGATCTTCCAGAAAGGCCATCATTTAAATACGGATGACAAAGGCATAGCAGTAACCAAACCAGATGGAACCAAATGCATGGAAGCATGTTTGGAGGGTAATTTCTTCATAGTCCACGCCAAAGTTGGTGAAGAGTCAATTGATGGACAGAATGAAGATAATCCATCTGCGAACATGAGCAGTGAATCTCATGTGATTACCACCAGACCAAGACCGAGACAAGGGGTTCCCAATGAGAGGAAATCCAAAACAAAGGACAAATCTTCTAGTGTTCAGCAAGCAGATGTAAAGACTTGGCACGAACGACTTGGTCATGTCAACATTCACTCATTAAGAAAAATGGTGAAGGATGGAATAGTTCGTGGAGTTCCGTCTTTGTCCAAAGACAATCCAGTTTGTGATGCCTGCCGTCTTGGGAAGTCGACTCGGCACAAACATGTTGCAATGACTGAACGAAGCACAGAAGAACCCCTAGCCCTTGTCTATGCAGATGTGTGGGGACCAGCCAAGGTGGAATCTAATGGTGGTGCAAAATATTTCGTTTCATTCGTTGATGATTATTCACGAAGATGTTCGATTTACATCATGCATAACAAGGACGAAGCTTTTTCCAAGTTCCAGATGTTCCTTTCGAAAGCCGAACGAGAGACTGGAAAGAAATTAAAACGGTTACGTACCGACAACGGTATGGAATTTTGCGCAGGGTATTTTCGAACTGAACTGCATCGCCTGGGGATCAAGGCTGAAAGAACGAATGTTTATACACCTGAGCAAAATGGGGTGGCAGAGAGGTTGAACCGTACCCTTCTTGATGGAGTACGTACCTTGTTAATTTCATCGAAACTATCGGCTGGTTGGTGGGCCGAACTTGTCCTTACTACAGCCCATGTGAAGAACCGTGTAGCTCATTCTGGCATTAACGGATTAACTCCGGATGAACTCTACTTTGGAAGAACACCAAATGTAAGCTACATGAGGAAAATTGGTTCCTTATGTTTCGTCCATGACGAACGCAGGTCTAGGTCCAAGTTGCAGCCTAGAGCGCGCTTGGGGGTATTGATAGGATACGCCCTTAATACTAAAGGTTACCGTGTATGGATACCGGATGAGGACTTATGAGTTCGAGAAACACGAAGTGTAACGTTCGATGAGAAGAGGAACGGCACGGAGGTGCTTAGGAATGCCAAAAAGCACAACATGGTGGAATACACCCTTGATGATCCGGATGTTGAGTTTCCAGTGGACCAAGCTCAACCACATGTCCTTGTGGAAGGAGAGTATCCCAGGCAGATAGAAGTCCCAAGGGAACAGCCTGGCTCACATGGTGGAATACAGCCTGGCCAACGAGTGGGAGAATCAACCGAACCAGTAGGGATATTACCCGCGCCAGGATGGGAGCGCGAAGTCTCTTTAAGAACTTCAGGACGTGATGTTGGAAGAGCAGATATATACTACCGCTACAGGGGTGGTAAACGACTTCGATCTATGAAAGAAGTTGGTTTGTATTGCATCAAAGAGCAAATCACCTATGATCACAAGAGGTTTGACTTCAGTGTCAAGAACCATGTTCCAGCGAAAGGTGATGTCCTTACTGATGGACCGCAAGAGAGAGAAACTAGGCAAAGACCTCAAGGCCAAGTGGATGACCTCCTAGCAGATGAGGATGAGAATGACTTATATGAAGATGCAGTCAACAAGGTATTTGATCCAGAAGCCTATTGCACTGAAGTGGATGTTCCAACTACATACGCCGAAGCGGTTTCATCACCCCAAGCCACGGAGTGGAGGAACGCCATGAATGAAGAAATGGAGACTCTGAAGAAAAGAAATGTCTATTCTCAAGTTCAAAAGCCAAAGAACAAAAAACTTATTGGCTCACGTTGGGTGTTTGCGATTAAACAAGATTCGCATGGTAAAACAGTGAGGTATCGAGCCCGTCTTGTAGCACAGGGGAATACCCAGAAAAAGGGTGTCGACTTCTTCGAGACGTTTTCTCCAGTCATCGCCTTCACACTTGTGAGGTTTTTCTTTGTTCTTTTAGTGGTGTGTTGTGGCTGGGTAAATTGTCATCTAGACGTAAAGTGTGCATATTTATACGGAAACCTATGAAGAAATCTATCTTCAACCACCCCCTGGCTACAGGACTTCCCACAAGGTTGCATGGCGTCTTCGTAAAGCCTTATACGGACTGCACCAGTCAGGACGAAGATGGTTCGAGGAACTGGATACAGCCTTCGGCAACTTGGGGTTCGAGAAACTACAATCATCAAATTGCATCTACACTTACAAGAAGAGTGCGGTAGTCCTGGTCTATGTCGATGACCTGGCCATTTTTGCCAAGAATGCAATAGTCCTTGATGAAGTGAAGAAGAAACTCGCTGGAAAGTACGAGATTAAGGATCTCGGTGAGTTACGCAAGTTTCTTGGTGTGGAATTCGAAAGACGAAAAGGTAAATGGACGTTGCATCAGCGGTCATATATCGAAGGCCTATCAAAGCACTTCGGTTTGGAAAATGCAAGGAAAGTCGTCGTACCTTTAGATGCCGGTGTTTTATTAACACATAGCCGGACAACTGAGATAGGGGTGGCTGACACTACTAAGTATCGTTCGTTAAATGGAGCATTAATGTTCTTAGCCACCAGAACACGACCAGACCTTCTGTTCGCTGTAACGAGCCTCTCTCAGTACAATTCTTGCCCTACGCCGGACAAGTGGCGATTGCTGCAACGAGTGCTCCTATACGCACAAAGTACCAAAGACTTATCACTACGGTGTGATGATGTGTCTGGGCCACCGCAACTGGTTTTCTACACAGACAGTTCGTGGGCGTCCTGTGTGGACGATCGAAAATCATGGTCCGGGTACGTTGGTTTCTTGGCAAATGTACCAGTGACTTGGCGGGTTACCAAACAAAAATGTATTGCCCTTTCTACAATGGAAAGCGAATTTATCGGTCTCTCAGCGGCAGTCATCGAGGCCAAGTGGTTACACGTCATCTGCCAAGAACTCCCATGGATGGGAATCGAGACTCCGATTGTTCTGTTCTGCGACAATGAAGCCGCTATTGCCTATACAAAGAACAATAGGGAACATTTACAAACAAAACATATTGACCTTCGGTATAAGTTTGTGCGTGAAGCGGTAAACCATGACATTTGTAGGATCCTTTATGTCAGGAGCACTGACAATATCGCAGATATATTCACTAAACCCTTACCGAGGACACCATACGAACAATTACGAAATGCGTTGGTGTATTGACTATGAAGATGTGTTTTTGTTTTGTTTGAAAGTACTATAAATATGATTGTGTGTTTTGTTTTTGTAGTGCACTTGTATTGTGGGGATTACGAAATGAGGGGTGGAATGTGGCACAAATAACATTTACTCCATCCCTTTATTTTTTTCCTATTTCCCTGGGTACATTGGACACATAATTGTTTATCGATTATGTGGGCCAGGAAGGGCAACTCCCTGGTCAGTGCACCTTGGCTTTATGTATCATCCACTGTCTGGTTTATGGATTACGTTGTTCTGTATTATTTTGTTCTTCCTGTGCAGTGGGATCAGCCAAGAAGGCTGATGATTGTTTTAGGAGCCGCCATACACTAAGATAAGTGTTCTTTAGTTATTAAACTAAAATTGAGGATTCTAAATGGACTATTATGTAAAGAAGCATAGTATAACTGTGTCCACATTAAAACAAGAATATGTTTTATCAACAAGAACTGTTTCCAGTTATGACTATTTGAATTGGGAGGACGTTAGGCCTAATATAATAACTCTGAGCTGCAAGAAAGATGTCTTCCACCAGAAGTCCTTTGCACAAAGTCCATATTCTCTTAAGAGGAGCTGTATTGTATTTCTTTCAACAAGGTTATGGGCCCAGCACATTGGAGTAATGGATTAATGGAGATTGTGCAGGTCAAATGGGCGAATTTCGAAATTCGGTAGAAAAACCGTACAAGTGTGAAATGTGTGGAGTCAAGACAGTATGCATAGATATTCCTTGATTCGTCCTAGAAGTAGCACTAAATGTTTTTTTTTGTTTTATGAGGTGACTACATTGATTCCTGAGTGGCATAAATCATCTACAAGAAGGTTTGATGGACCAAGTACTAGGAGAGACAACAATCAACTGTGATATGCGAGGATAGAAATTTTGCATTGAACATATCTTTTGACGGGAATTGCGGCCTCAGGTCGCCTGTAGTTCTAAACACACAGGCGTGGTACAAGGAGGATTTCAGGTAGCAAACTTAGCACTATCCTGAGGATACTGAGGTATGTCATTGTTTGTAATTTGCCATGGATTATTTGCCAAGTGGTGTATGGATTACATAGTACGGAAGATTATATAAAGGGGATTCCCAAACACGACTCATGCATGTGGTTATATCAAAGTTGTATTGACATCAGTAGTGTTTACATAGTGCGGAAGATTATATAAAGGGGATTCCCAAACACGACTCATGCATGTGGTTATATCAAAGTTGTGTTGGCATCAGTAGTGTTTACATACAAGAGATATCCCCGACAAGTGTGATTACTTAACTATTGGTGGAATTACATGAAAGTATGTGATGATTTACAAGTGACATAAATACTGTGATTTGAAGTAATATTACAGTGAAGTGTGGATAAAAACAGTAAAGTAATCATGCATGATAGTTCTGAATATAACACAGGTGGTGTGACCTTGAGGTTTCCAAGACTAAGTGACACAAATTACAGATCATGGAAATTTGACATGAAAATGTTTTTATTAGAACGTGGGTTACACGGTTTCATTGATAAAGTGAAACCTGAGATTGCTCCTACTGATAGTGAGGAGACAGCAAACCCGGGAGCCACTCGTCAATATGACATGAGAGCATCTCGTGCTCTTGCTACGATAGCACTAGGTCTAGAGCCTAGTCTGAAGACATTGATTAGAAATTGCTCAAAGGCAATTGATGCTTGGGAGTCTTTAGCATCCGTATTTGAGCCTAAGTCACGTGCTAGAATAGGTCATTTGCGACGTGAGTTTGTCTTGTTACAAATGAGTGCTGGTGAAACAATGGCCAAATATCTTTCTCGTGTGGAGAATTCCAAGCAGGATCTAGCCGATGCTGGAAAGACGATTGATGACGAAGAAATGGCCTACCAGATGCTATGTGGTTTACCGCCAGGTTGGGATTCGGTGGTGGAGCGACTCTACGCCCTAGATGACACACAGTTCATTCCGAGAGTGCTCAAGGAGACCCTACTCAACGAATATGAGAGGAGAAATCCGATCCAACCAGCGAACTCCTATGATAGTGGTGGACAACCGATGGCAGCGCATTTTGGTGAGACACGACTTTCAAGAAGAGGGAACAGGCAAGAAGGAGGACGGGGCCGAGGAAGACGAAGCAACAGCCGTGGCAAGAAACGCATCAATTCTGCTAACCGGCGTCCTATAACGTGCTTTGGATGTGGAGGAGCCGGACATTTTAAACGAGAATGTCCTAGCAGCAAGGATAAACCACAAAATGGAAGTTCTATTCCACAAGCGTCCCTAAACGACAGATACAAGGGTCCTACATCCTTCTTCGTTGAAGCACTTGTGACTGGAGCACCAGAATCAGAATGGTTATTGGATACGGCGGCTACTAACCATTTCTGCAATACAAGAGAGTGGTTCACCAAGTGTTCAGATGTAAAACAGAAACCAGCGGCTTTGGCCGAGGGCACGTCAGAGATTTGTGGGATTGGTGAGGTTCGTATGACTGTTCCAGTTGATGGTCGTCGTCAAGAGATCATACTAAAAGAAGTTATGTACGCGCCTAAAATGCGAAGAAACCTTATTTCTGGCGTCAAGATCTTCCAGAAAGGCCATCATTTAAATACGGATGACAAAGGCATAGCAGTAACCAAACCAGATGGAACCAAATGCATGGAAGCATGTTTGGAGGGTAATTTCTTCATAGTCCACGCCAAAGTTGGTGAAGAGTCAATTGATGGACAGAATGAAGATAATCCATCTGCGAACATGAGCAGTGAATCTCATGTGATTACCACCAGACCAAGACCGAGACAAGGGGTTCCCAATGAGAGGAAATCCAAAACAAAGGACAAATCTTCTAGTGTTCAGCAAGCAGATGTAAAGACTTGGCACGAACGACTTGGTCATGTCAACATTCACTCATTAAGAAAAATGGTGAAGGATGGAATAGTTCGTGGAGTTCCGTCTTTGTCCAAAGACAATCCAGTTTGTGATGCCTGCCGTCTTGGGAAGTCGACTCGGCACAAACATGTTGCAATGACTGAACGAAGCACAGAAGAACCCCTAGCCCTTGTCTATGCAGATGTGTGGGGACCAGCCAAGGTGGAATCTAATGGTGGTGCAAAATATTTCGTTTCATTCGTTGATGATTATTCACGAAGATGTTCGATTTACATCATGCATAACAAGGACGAAGCTTTTTCCAAGTTCCAGATGTTCCTTTCGAAAGCCGAACGAGAGACTGGAAAGAAATTAAAACGGTTACGTACCGACAACGGTATGGAATTTTGCGCAGGGTATTTTCGAACTGAACTGCATCGCCTGGGGATCAAGGCTGAAAGAACGAATGTTTATACACCTGAGCAAAATGGGGTGGCAGAGAGGTTGAACCGTACCCTTCTTGATGGAGTACGTACCTTGTTAATTTCATCGAAACTATCGGCTGGTTGGTGGGCCGAACTTGTCCTTACTACAGCCCATGTGAAGAACCGTGTAGCTCATTCTGGCATTAACGGATTAACTCCGGATGAACTCTACTTTGGAAGAACACCAAATGTAAGCTACATGAGGAAAATTGGTTCCTTATGTTTCGTCCATGACGAACGCAGGTCTAGGTCCAAGTTGCAGCCTAGAGCGCGCTTGGGGGTATTGATAGGATACGCCCTTAATACTAAAGGTTACCGTGTATGGATACCGGATGAGGACTTATGAGTTCGAGAAACACGAAGTGTAACGTTCGATGAGAAGAGGAACGGCACGGAGGTGCTTAGGAATGCCAAAAAGCACAACATGGTGGAATACACCCTTGATGATCCGGATGTTGAGTTTCCAGTGGACCAAGCTCAACCACATGTCCTTGTGGAAGGAGAGTATCCCAGGCAGATAGAAGTCCCAAGGGAACAGCCTGGCTCACATGGTGGAATACAGCCTGGCCAACGAGTGGGAGAATCAACCGAACCAGTAGGGATATTACCCGCGCCAGGATGGGAGCGCGAAGTCTCTTTAAGAACTTCAGGACGTGATGTTGGAAGAGCAGATATATACTACCGCTACAGGGGTGGTAAACGACTTCGATCTATGAAAGAAGTTGGTTTGTATTGCATCAAAGAGCAAATCACCTATGATCACAAGAGGTTTGACTTCAGTGTCAAGAACCATGTTCCAGCGAAAGGTGATGTCCTTACTGATGGACCGCAAGAGAGAGAAACTAGGCAAAGACCTCAAGGCCAAGTGGATGACCTCCTAGCAGATGAGGATGAGAATGACTTATATGAAGATGCAGTCAACAAGGTATTTGATCCAGAAGCCTATTGCACTGAAGTGGATGTTCCAACTACATACGCCGAAGCGGTTTCATCACCCCAAGCCACGGAGTGGAGGAACGCCATGAATGAAGAAATGGAGACTCTGAAGAAAAGAAATGTCTATTCTCAAGTTCAAAAGCCAAAGAACAAAAAACTTATTGGCTCACGTTGGGTGTTTGCGATTAAACAAGATTCGCATGGTAAAACAGTGAGGTATCGAGCCCGTCTTGTAGCACAGGGGAATACCCAGAAAAAGGGTGTCGACTTCTTCGAGACGTTTTCTCCAGTCATCGCCTTCACACTTGTGAGGTTTTTCTTTGTTCTTTTAGTGGTGTGTTGTGGCTGGGTAAATTGTCATCTAGACGTAAAGTGTGCATATTTATACGGAAACCTATGAAGAAATCTATCTTCAACCACCCCCTGGCTACAGGACTTCCCACAAGGTTGCATGGCGTCTTCGTAAAGCCTTATACGGACTGCACCAGTCAGGACGAAGATGGTTCGAGGAACTGGATACAGCCTTCGGCAACTTGGGGTTCGAGAAACTACAATCATCAAATTGCATCTACACTTACAAGAAGAGTGCGGTAGTCCTGGTCTATGTCGATGACCTGGCCATTTTTGCCAAGAATGCAATAGTCCTTGATGAAGTGAAGAAGAAACTCGCTGGAAAGTACGAGATTAAGGATCTCGGTGAGTTACGCAAGTTTCTTGGTGTGGAATTCGAAAGACGAAAAGGTAAATGGACGTTGCATCAGCGGTCATATATCGAAGGCCTATCAAAGCACTTCGGTTTGGAAAATGCAAGGAAAGTCGTCGTACCTTTAGATGCCGGTGTTTTATTAACACATAGCCGGACAACTGAGATAGGGGTGGCTGACACTACTAAGTATCGTTCGTTAAATGGAGCATTAATGTTCTTAGCCACCAGAACACGACCAGACCTTCTGTTCGCTGTAACGAGCCTCTCTCAGTACAATTCTTGCCCTACGCCGGACAAGTGGCGATTGCTGCAACGAGTGCTCCTATACGCACAAAGTACCAAAGACTTATCACTACGGTGTGATGATGTGTCTGGGCCACCGCAACTGGTTTTCTACACAGACAGTTCGTGGGCGTCCTGTGTGGACGATCGAAAATCATGGTCCGGGTACGTTGGTTTCTTGGCAAATGTACCAGTGACTTGGCGGGTTACCAAACAAAAATGTATTGCCCTTTCTACAATGGAAAGCGAATTTATCGGTCTCTCAGCGGCAGTCATCGAGGCCAAGTGGTTACACGTCATCTGCCAAGAACTCCCATGGATGGGAATCGAGACTCCGATTGTTCTGTTCTGCGACAATGAAGCCGCTATTGCCTATACAAAGAACAATAGGGAACATTTACAAACAAAACATATTGACCTTCGGTATAAGTTTGTGCGTGAAGCGGTAAACCATGACATTTGTAGGATCCTTTATGTCAGGAGCACTGACAATATCGCAGATATATTCACTAAACCCTTACCGAGGACACCATACGAACAATTACGAAATGCGTTGGTGTATTGACTATGAAGATGTGTTTTTGTTTTGTTTGAAAGTACTATAAATATGATTGTGTGTTTTGTTTTTGTAGTGCACTTGTATTGTGGGGATTACGAAATGAGGGGTGGAATGTGGCACAAATAACATTTACTCCATCCCTTTATTTTTTTCCTATTCCCCTGGGTACATTGGACACATAATTGTTTATCGATTATGTGGGCCAGGAAGTGCAACTCCCTGGTCAGTGCACCTTGACTTTAGGTATCATCCACTGTCTGGTTTATGGATTACGTTGTTCTGTATTATTTTGTTCTTCCTGTGCAGTGGAATCAGCCAAGAAGGCTGATATTGTTTTTTAGGAGCTGCCATACACTAAGATAAGTGTTGTTAGTTATTGAACTAAAAACTGAATGCTTCTAAATGGACTATTGTGTAAATAACCAGAGTATAACTGTGTCCACATTAAAACAAGAATATGTTTTATCAACAAGAACTGTTTCCAGTTATGACTATTTGAATTG
>JAQIUW010000033.1:0-14450 GCA_034697105.1 Lithobius agilis | reverse complement strand
TTTTTTTGGTTTTTAAATGGTAAAAATTGTATATTGTGGGACGACATTTTAGATAGGTATTGCTGAGACGCGTCGAACAAGGTACATGTTGCCTGAGGTTAATCCATACGTTTTTACTAAAATTTGAAAAATCTGTTTTTGGTTCGGATTTTTTTTTTTTTTGTTTTTTTGTTTCCAACTTTGCCGTTTTGAGTTTTTGAGAGATTAGTAGATCTACGATCGGGTCCGAAGCTTGGCAAACACTGTGTTTTCACCTCCTGTAATTTATTTGTATAAAAAACAGGAAGCCAACAATACAGAGCATTTCGATAACTTCTAGGCTACCTTATCCATTCTTTTAGAATCCATTAAAACTTGACTACCAGCCATGTACGCGCAATCAAAACTAACGAAAAAATAGTTGTTTTTTTTTAGAGTTCAAACGTCACTTAGCTGCGGCGCAATTCGATCCCACGACCTCTGGGACATTGACTCGTCTTGACCACCGGTCTGTTCAGGTTTCCAAGGGGACCTTCGCATAGTTGGGCTGTCTAGTGTGATCTTAGTTTTTAAGTTGACCTGCTGCATGTTTAGTTTCGAATAAAATCTTGGGGCTCAAGGGGTAAAACCCTCATGTCCTCATACTCTTCTGTAGGCCAATAGGTCTGAGAAACGTTTGGATAAGATTTGGTTTTGCTAGAGCAGGTTAATTTAGGGTAGGTCTGACTTCGTAACGTTAGGTAAGATTAGGTTTGGTTAACGTTGGTTAGGTTGGTAAAGTTAGGTAAAGTTTGGTTAGGTCAAGGTCACCTGGGTGTCTGCTTTTTCTTAGAGATTTCTCCCTGTGAGTATTTCCTTATTTCCTGGAGTGTTTTCAAGGGGTATTTTTTCCTAAGTTCTTTTTGGCTTGTCACGGCTGTTTGTTGACTAGTACGGCTAGGCTTAAACAAGAGTGAGGTGCGCTCTGCAATTAACGAGTCTGTTGGACGCTTGTGTGTGACGTGTCTTCAGCAATGACGTGCTACGACTTTAATTATGTAAATAATGGGCATCACACCACGTTGGCGGGGTGAACGCATGTGATGCTGAACAAGAAAGATATAAATGTATGTGCGTCGAGTTCGAAGCTTATCGTGTGGTCTTTGCTCCCTTGCTTCGTGTTCGTGGCTTCTTGGCTTCTTGGCTGACGTTCCTTGTCGCAGGAATTCAATACTTCTCAAGCGGATGTGCACTGAGCAGGTTGGTAACATGTGGTTTTCCCTATTTCGAAAGTGTGCTGTGGAAAGAGCGGCGGCGAGCTGCCGTGACGTATTAGTCCGTCCAATGTAATAACCTGGCCAGCCTCATGATGCCTTAACTGAAAACTGTGGAATGATTCACGCTTCATAGAACGAAATTGGCTGAGGGGTTACAGGGGTGATAAGATGGGCTGGACCAAGCAAAGCGCGCCGTTAATCGCAGTAATGAAAAGGAAAGGGGACCAGGGTGGACTAACTAAATTTCTGAATAGCACGCTTAAAAAGTATTTTACTATTATTAACGCCAAGCATTGTTCATACGGGAGTCGGAAAAAAAAAACCCTGGGGAAAAAAAAAACTCCTTGAAAAATAAGCTACCCGTTCAGTACTTAAGTTTTTCTAAAAAAAAAGGGGGGGGGGCGAAAATTTCATGGTGTTGACGCAAATGCGTGCATCGGTGTTCGGGCAAAAGGGCTGTTTGTGGCACTCGTCAAGAGCGGTAGAATTTAGTCTATTTCTAGTTGGGTTGGTGTTACAAGATGTGTAGTGCTTTTGGGAGGTTGGGTAAACTTGTTAATATTTAGGTTGGGGAAGATTACTTATCGTAATTTTTTTTTGGGGGGGCGGGTTCTTCCATGGTTTTTTTTTTTTAAGTTTTGTTTTCCTTGGGGTTTTTTAAGCCGGTTTTTTTTTTCAGTGATCCAGTGAATTTTTTTTTTTTTTATATCTTGGACCGAGTTTCTTTGATTCACAGAAAACAAGCAGCGGAAAAACAAGGCCTGGAAAAAAAAAGCCTCTGACAAATTCCCCCAAGTGCTAATCTTGGATAGCCAAGTGGGGGGCTTCGCCACCCTAATTCCCAAAAAGATATACATCCTACAGTGCCAACGAGTCAGAAACGTATGCAAATTCGACTGATCTTGGCCTTTTTTTTTTAATTGAGAGAACAAAGCATTTAGGTCGTCTCCCCCTGAGGCTTTTTTTTCCAAGGCTTAATCCCCCGCTTTTTTTTATTCGGGGTTTTTTTTTCTGCCATCCGTTTATATTGATACTAAGATTAAAAGGGAAGGGTTAATTAAAAAATATATATTGTCACTAGCGCCATGACACAGATCAAGTTCAGACTGACGATAGGAAAAGAATCGAAGTGGAAATGAGGAACAGTTCATGGGGGGGAAAAAAGACAACGTAGCCTATTTAATGTTGTGTTTGCTTCTGAAACTTTTATCTAATTAATCATTCATTGTGATTAGTTTATAAGGTTAGTATAAAACTTTTAAACGGATTAGAGTTGTATGATGTATAACATTATCGAAAATAGGTTAAGTTCATCTGTAGGCTAGCCGGGCTAGGGTTGATACCTATTTGTTGCAATTCTGGGTAAAACGACAGGGGAATCTGTTGGTTTGAATTGTGCGAGAGTGTCGTAAGACTATACTTAAATTTGACCTCTATAACGTTAATACGTTTAAATGCGACTGCCGTAATGGAGTTGGTTAAGAGGAGTAAAGAAACCAAATCATATGCAAATACGTTTCATTTTGTTATTGTTAATATTAGTGTTCGTAATTAAGTTAAGAGCGTAGAATCATGTTTATGTACATTTAGTTAATAGTTCAATAAAATTGTAAGTCGTTGGAAATCTTGACGTGGTTTCCCACTCAATCCCGAACCCCGGCCACTTAGAATTAGCTGTAACGCCGACGTAATTACTCACTGGAGTTGAATCCGGGACTGATAAGTAACGAGGTTTGTTTAAGACCGATTTAGACTGTTCCAACACATTAGGCTACAAAAGCTGTTACCAGAAAGAAAAGAATTAAACGTATTTAAAATGTTTCAAGCCTGGTTTTAGGTTTAAAAAAAAATAGTTCTTTTCTCAACACGTTTTTCACTTACTTGAGTCTTTAAGATTTTATAGCGTTAAATTAATTTAACAGTAATAAAAGTAATACTGAAAAAGTAAAATTTGAATTACACAAAAAATAATATATTCCAAGTTAGCCATCGTATGATTTTTTTCAACCATACAGTAAGAAAATATACTTGCCCCCATCCCCAACAGGCGAAAATGAAGAATTTAAAGCTTGAGTCAAATTTTTCCATGAGACTTTAAAACAAGGGTTAATTATTTTTAAGAAATGTCAAAAAAAAAAAAAAAATCAAGATGTTTCTACTTTACAATTAACTTGCTGCTTAACTGATTTTATAATAATGAATTTAGTTTCTGTGTTGTGTCAAACGTAATTACTGACATAAATTACCGTATTTTTATTATTTTTTTTAATGCAGGCTTCAAAGTAAGGATGATTTTAGCTATCCAAGAAAAATGTGCGGGTTGTTTCACATCTCTCCCCTACCCCCATCATATTTTCCCATAGTGAGCTGTCATGATGTCCTTTTTTTAAAGTACCTAACGTAAGAACTAAAAAATATTTTTAGTAAATAAAAAAAAAAGTAAATCCTTAACAAGCTCTTTATTAATGACTTTTTCGCAAGTGCAATTAGCTACCAGAAAAGGATTTAAGTACACCTGGTAGGTCCTAGTCTCGTAAAAAAAAAAAATGTCGTATGGTAGCCTATACTAAGATTTGCAAAAAAAAAAACCTTTGGAGCAGACGACGACAGTGTTTCTTAACTTTCAATAAGTTTGGTAACGGCACAACAGGATCCCAATATTGCTAGGAGCAACCAAATGCTATCACAGCCAACACACATGTTAAGCCCATTACACAGGGAAAGGCATTACTGCTATGGAAACAAACAAGGATAAGGTTAATTTAAATATTTCAGTTACTGGGAACGAGCAAAGCTTCCCCCCCCCCCAAAAAGTTTCCCGTTTGTTCTTACCTATTTGGTAAATAAAAAATAAACACTTTTTTTTAAGAGGTAAGAAAGTATGGGAAGAAAAAGCATCGTTACGTATAGACCAATTTTATAAATAAAAATAATTAGAAAATTAGAAATTAAAGCTATTTTTCTTTCACGTTATAGCATTAGGCCTACATTGGTTTTTATTAACCTGCAGCAGCACTGTATAAAAGAAAAATTAGAGTTTATTTGTATTCTGATAGATCTAGTGGATACTAATGTTACAGTGTGTATACTACGAAAAATTGTAGGCTAAATAAAATAAAAGTTTGGTTGCTATAATCCGACCGACCATACTTTTCCTTCCCAGTCCTAAAGCTTTTTTGCTAAAGCATACGTTTAGTGCCAAACACGAGCTAGAAATTGTAAAGAAAATACTTATTTTTGGTCTGAGTGTGAGGCTGCAGGACGTTTTTTTCATCGGACACTGTTACAGTAAAGATAGTGTACGCAGGGCAGTATTTACCTACTATGGTACCCTAGGCTGAATATCAAAAGGCGTCCCCCCCCCCATCATTTTTCTTGGTTAAAAAACCTATTACCACTTTACTTTTGAATAGCTGTTGTATAAACACATAAACAAATGACGAAGTTGTTGCATGAAACAGGTCTGTTTATTGATTATAAACATCAATAATAATTGTTATCTTTGTATAATATGACATTAGGCCTACTGTACTTTAAATTCTAAATAACAAAAAAATAACTAAATACTCAAGAAAAAGTTTGTGGAAAGGATGTCAAATTTGGCTTCTGTGTTGGCACCCTAGTCTGCAGCCTACGCTCACAAAAAAAAAATGCGTAAATACAGCCCTGAGTGTAAGCAGCTTTTTTGTGTTCATTTTATGAGAATTATTTTAAAAACTAAAATGTTCGAGCAACTAAAACTTTATTTTAAGGCAAGTTATAGTTTATGAATTAAGAACTTTGTAACATTTATTTAATCTGCATATGTTAACTAATTCTGACTTTTTTTTTTTACAGAAAGTTCAGTACCTTGTCAAGTGGAAAGGGTATTCAAAGGTCCATTGTTCGTGGGTCCTAGAGAAGGACTTGAACAGGAAGTGTAAAAAGAGCTTTTTAAATCCCAAGCCAAACAAAACCTGCGTGCAGCAAGCTGCTGATATTTTTTGCATGCAGTACAATGTCGCTTGCTACAAACCAGAAAAAGTGATCATAAGCTAAAACTTGAATTAGAATCTGATATTTTTTACCACCTGGTAAAGAATCAAAGGGAGGAAAACAAAACTTACTTCCTGGAAGAAGAACACATCAGACAGACTTTTGATCTTCCACCAAATTGGTATCAAGTGCTGAACAAATTAGGTGAAGGGTTGCGCCTGATTTTCCCATTGCAAGTTCGTTACCGCATTTACTGGGGACGAAAGTCTTACGCTGCAAGCGGGGATTTAGTTTCTCGCATACCGAGGGAGTTCGCAACATTCGATTTGATGACGGCTGCTGTGGCTGTACAAGAATCGTAAATGGATGCCGCAACACAAATCAGTGCGATGCTTACATCAGAGGGGTCATTAATTCACTTAACCAATGAACTCCTAATTAACTTTTATCAACAATATTTAGACCGTAAACCCGACATTTCATTCATCCAAATTTTGAACTTACAATTACCAAGCCAGTTGTCCATAAAACGTGACAGTTACAGGATCGAAAAACTTTTGTATTCTAAATGCTCCTGTGCTATCCGATCTCATGTGCGGTTACAAGGTAGGGCTTGATAAAATTACTCACTAAAAAAGTAACTGAATTTGTTAGCAAATAACTGAATTCTTACAACATATCCGTAAAAGAAAAACTTGTCCATGAAAACACAAAAAACGGCTTAAACCTAGCAATAAACGAAATAGTATTACTGCAAACGGAGAACATAAAAATTGGTAAAGAGAACACTGCACTCTTAAAACAAAATGGTCGTATTTTAGCTGATGCTGATAAAGCTTGTGCTAGCAATAAACAACTGGCCATTGAAAAACAACAACTTTTGGAGGTTGTATCCCAGTTAGGGTTAATTGAAGAAAATGGCAAAAGAGCATTTGAACACAGTGGTAAAAAGGTTGACGAAGCTTCACCAGCACACAAAAATGTGCTCTTGCGTAAGGCAAGCAACAGTGTGGAAAGTGCTTTATGGTTTTTGGCTGACTTTGGTTTGGATGCTGAAGAATTACTTGTGAAAAGCGACCAAGGCCAAAGTTACAAAGTGTCTCTGACTGATGACCACAAGGTTTGTAAGGTTAAGCGTCCTTACCAAGGCGAAGGAAGACAGTTTTTCGATTTTGCTAGTGAGGACAAACAAAAAGTCATGCGACTAATCCTAACATTAGACAGATTTGCCATCAGCAATGATTTGTGGCTAGAGCTAACTTCAGAGTTTTCACACTTGCCCAAGTTGAATGTTATAACTACCTGTCGAGACATGATTAATGAGCAGCTGGGTGAATTTGTCAGGGTGCCTGGTAATATCCCAGGCGTTTTCACTCCATTTTCAGCTGACCTTGCCGACTACGTTCGAGATAAGGTAACTAAAATTATCTCAAATTTTAATTAAAACTTTTTTTTTGTTATGTGAAATTAATTTACACACTTTCCTACATTTCAGGCTGCAACTGATAAAGAATTTCCAGTGTTTTTGAGGTTAAAGCTAGAAGGCGATGGTTTGAAGATAAACCGCAAAACACACTGGGTAATTTACAGTTATGTTGTAATTGACAGTCGCCCAGATCTACAGTCCTACAGATGTAAGTAACAGCATCCACCACTTTAATTAAATATCATGAATTTGTCACATTAAACCAATTCAACAATGTTGTAGAAGTTGTAGACTATCAGTTCAATGTATTAATTTTTAATTACTAACTAGTGCCATACCTTCATACAAATTTTGAGCGTTTTATTGCTTTTGAAGTTGTAGATTTATTGGGAGTTGCAGTCTTTGAACCCAACCCTAAGGAAATCCCCGCCACTTCCGCACTGTAGATAACCGCGGCATTAAACTATTCTTCGGTTTTGCCACTAAGCCTTACTTGACGACCTGTATTTCACTTGAATTAAGTTGAATTGAATTGACTTTTTATTATATTTTTTATTAGAAAATTGAATTGACTTATTAACCTAAATATCTTGCTACAAACTAAATTATTAAATTAAATCATTAACTTACTTTCCAGTAAATATACTGCTTGTGTTGGTTAAACAAAATCTAACATTCAATTCAGTAGGATGCCTCAGTTTTTAAATTTTAAAGCAAAGCAGCAACTTTAACGCAAGGGAGCATCTTGCTCGCCACAATACATCTTTATGCATAACTGAATTTTTGAGCGCTTAGATTTGTCAAGGCCACAGTTCCAACTACACCTTCCCCTAGCGGATGAAGTAGGCGCCTGATAATATCAGCACTTTGCCTTGGCCTTAAAACAAAGAAGTATAAATAACTTTACAAGGTTTTGAATGCAATTTTAAGTTGAATTTGCCCAAGAATAAACCAAAAGTTCTGACACGCCTCCAACAAGGTCTACATGTTTTCATTCATAAACTCATTTTTTCCAGATCATTCAACTTTGGCGATAGTAGAGCACGATGAAGACTACAACATTTTGCATGAGTCATTGGCACCACTATTCCATGAAATTAATTATGTGATTGAGCAAGGATTCATCAGTGTAGATGGAAAAACTGTGAAAGTAAACGTATTCTTCGGATCTGATATGAAAGTAAGTTTGGTTTGAAACGATGGTCAATATTCCATTAAAATAATATAAAAAAAATATAAACTGAAAAATCTTAGGACTTATTACCCACAAAAGGGTTTGGAATTTCTTTCAATGCCACCGTGCCTGCCCGTACGGTACCTCTTTCCAAAGTTGTGAATTGAAATTTTAAAATCCTGCTTGCCTCAGATTTCTTTTCTTTTCGTTCACATCCTAAAAGAAAAATAACCACCTGTGAGTGTTATAAAAAGGTTCAATTTCTTAGTCTGGAAACACGAGGCACCCTGTGAAAATTAGTGGAGAACTTCTTGTTCCTTGATATGGCACTAAAGTTGACGTATCTCGCGCTACAACTGATTTAGTGCAATTTTAAAGTGGATAAAGCTCTTAACTGGAGTTGCAGTGTCGAATGAAGCAAAGCTAACAAAAGTACAAAATGTGTTATTGTTGTTTTCCAGTTTATGCTTCTAACCATGGGTCTTAATTCAGCATCAGGGAATTATTCCTGCTTGTGGTGCCCCATTCATAAAGACGCCAGGTAATAGAGCTAAGCATTAGTACTTCATCACATTGAAAGTCAGGCCAAGTGCAAAATATTGATTTTTTTTTTTTTCATTTTCCCTTAGAGTTGACACAAAAAGAACACCCGCTCTAAGATCACTAGAGAACATTCTCAATGATGCAGATCGGCTACAAAATGGTTGTGTGAAACCACCTCTACTACGTCTAGAACCTAAGTTTCTTGTTATAGACTTGTTACACGCTTCTATGAGAATCTTTGGTAAGTTATGTGGATTTCAGGGTATGAATGTCTCGCAAATCTCTTTTATAGTACGGTAACTCGGGCACAAGTTAAAAAACGAACAGATGGGTCAATTGATAATTTAATGCAATAAGCATCTGTAAACAACGTAACCATTATACTTCAAAGTATACACTGTCTGGATGTCCATCTGCGCGTCTCTTGGAAATGTTGGAAAGCCAACAATTTTTAATGGGTCTTAAAATTCGGTTATTTCATCTGTTCGCAACAGTTTATTTTTTTTATTTATTATAATAATTAAAATAAGTTTTCATTTTAAACCCACATAGAATTTGTGTGCCTATTTTGCTAACTTGTGACAGTGAATAATGGATACTGAAATACACGTACCAAGGTTGAATTTCTATGGCTAAGAGTCTGTTGCAAAGAGTTGCAATTTCTAAAACCGATACTGAAAAAAAATATTGTACCGCCAATCTATGGAAAAGTAATGTTATTACTATTAAAAATTGAATGTTTAATTTATGATATCCATAATTCACTTAGTAGGCTTTTATTTTACTGCTTTGTTTGCAGATCGATCAATGTCCAACCTCATATTGGAAGTCAGAGATTTATATACCCAGTTGCGCTTGAAAAAGGACCCTTCTTTTGGCATTAATGAAAAAAATGTAAGTTTGATGTAAGTGAAAATGGTGCAAAATACGTCCTAAAGCAAGATTAAACTACATCTAAACTTTCCACAGCTCCCTGATGCAGTCAATCGATGTGGAGTCACCTTCCTGATTTATCCAAGTAAAGCTGGTGAACTTGAATATTCCAACCTCACCGGCACTGAACGAACAAAACTCTTGCGGGAACTACCGAGCAAGATGTTAGGTCTACTACACAAGGAGACTGAAAAGAAGGTGCTGGCATTGTGGACGGTATGTAAATTAAAAAGCACCAATTTTGCTACAGGGCATAATCAGCTTGTTTTTAATATTGTGGAAATTTAAATCTGAGTCGTGGGAAGAAGTCTTCATTACCTTAAGTGTAACAAAGTTTTACATTTGTTTTGCCATGCAAACCTACAAAGATAATTTTTTCCCCCTTTCAACAGAAAGTTGTTTATTTGTTGTAAAAAAAATATACTTTAATCGGGACGAAAGAAGGGTCAGACAATCGAGCTTTTTCTACAGATCTAAGTGACTGTTTTCCTAATAATAGGTAATTAATTTCAGAAATACTGCTGTTTTCGGAGTTTAATAATAATAATAGCATAACGAGGTAGTTTAGTAGTAAAGGAAGTGTTATCAAGGGAATCTCTTCATTTTACACAACACGGATTTGTAAATTTAACTTTAATGTCATTTGATGCTAATATCTTCTCTTGATGATTTTATTTATTGAATAATTATTGTATGTTGTATTGATTCCCTACTGATAATAAATTATTAAGGCTAAGGCCGCGAAAAAAAGTTTGCTTCTCAAGCACTGCGGGTGACTTCTGTACGGTGCGGGTGACTTTTTTTTCGGTATTTAAAAAAGAAATTGTGTTTCAGAAAAAAAGGTAAATAAAAACTCTACTCACCGGCTCCCTTTTCTGAAAACCAAAAATTGCCGAGAAGCAAAAAAACAATTTTGCGGCTCTTAAAACATTGTACGAAGAAAAAGTCCCCAAAAAGGGGACTTTGGCTTTGCAAAATAAAAATAAAAAGCCTGGTCACTGGGTCGATTTTGGCAGATGAGTAAATGCCCGAGAAGCAGACTATTTTTTATTTTATTTGCGGCCTAACAAAAACAATTGATTTCATTTTGGTTTGCTCATATATTTCAAGGGTTTTTGCGAAATCCTGACCATGCTTGGTGAAGATGAGGCATACAATCTTGAGGCTACACTGAAAAAAACTAATGAGTGGATAATGTCGTATGTGGAACTTGGCAACAAGCGTAAGGGATACGGTAAATCTCATATCACGCCATACATGCATGCCATTGTGTGTCACGCACCTCATCAAAGACTTTGGTATGGTGATCTGAACAGATTTTCTTGCCAAGGTGAAAAAAAATTTCTTTTTGCACTTAATTAACATGAATGAAAACAAAACCATCTTTTTAAGTTGGCCTGTTTGCAATCTTTAGTTTTATGAAACTTCCTCACATTACCCTAAGTATTAAATATTATAGATTTTGTCAGAGCTTTGCAAATCAGTGCTAAGCATAGAAACGGGAATTGTAAAAGAGACCTCAATTTTTTTTTTAAATGTTACTGTATTTTGCAGCACTTGTGCTAATGTAATCAGCGTTGTCATTCTGCGTTTTATTTTTACAGGCATGGAAAAAAAAATGACATCGCTAAAACTTTGCACCATCGCAGAAGCAATAAATGGGATGAAACACGTGAAGTGATGACCATTCTTAAAAGAATGGAAGTCATGAAGGACTTTATTCGCAAGCCACGACCATACAGAAAACTAGATCTCCTGTATTGGGATGAAGGAGGCATCCAATCTTCCCGCAAAAGACGACGAATTGCTGCACAACGTAAACTTGCCCAAGCGCCACCTCTAGAAAAAAATTTTGATGAAATGAGTGCAGCTGAGTTACGTGTTGAGTTAGAAAAGTTAGGGCAAAAAACTGTGGCAAAAAACTGTGGCAAAAGATGTTACAAAGTTACGTTTAATGATCAGAACCTGAATGTGATTGTTGATAGTGAATGTTGATTGCAGCGTTCACTTTAGTCCACTTTACAAGTATAGTTTCCCGCTGTAGTAACTACATGCTACTAGTGTTTTCTTTTTTAGCGAAGGCTACATAAAACTACAAAAATTTGTCTACACTTCTATATTGAAAGCGAAAAACCGACATATGGTGGAAGGATGGTCAGTATTTCTCCAGTAATCTAAAAGTCTAGACTAATACTTGTAGCTTTACGAAGCCCTCATGACAATACACTAGTCGTGTGTAGTTACTGTAGCGATAAACTCGATACCTGTATCGTGTAGGTTTAACGTTTATGAAATGGCCCACTTCCGTGAAACAAGATTTCGCGCCTGTACACAGCAGCTATTTTTGCAACAATTACTACTTTTTTTTCTGTATAATAGTAAAGTATGTGGTGGGTGTGGTTCCATTAGAGCTAAACAGGCTGTATTTGAGTTTATCAAATTAAAATTCAATTGTACGTAAGTTGATGCAGTTTATTGTAGTGTTGTTCAATATCAGTTTTTTGTTCGGAAGGCAAGTTTTCAAAAAAGGTGAAAAGCTTAGTATTGTCCCATTTGGACATTTTAAGTTTGGAAGATTACAGTACATTAATGATTTAAAATTTTTTTTGAAAATCATTAAGAGGCTAGGCTAAAACTTAAATGTTTTAGTACATTTCGTGAACATTGAATGTCACCACGCAACAAAGTGAAATAAACATTGTCTGAACACTATTTTCTGCAGCACAAGTTAGCAAAATGTTAAAATTGGTAAAGTTTAAACACCTTGTTCAATAAAAAGACGCTTCAAATAAAATAAAGGTCATCTCAGGTCTTGAGATAAATTTACTTTATTCTTGACGGTTACACTGATGTTGCATGAACCAGTTAAACAGGATGATAGGCACAATATAGCAATCAACTACAAATGTAAAATGGAGTAGCCTATAAGTAATGGTTAATTGGCTACAATGCAAATTTTTTTCAGTAACTGGTTCTGATGGATAATTTGAGAAGTGTAGGTCTTTTAGCGTGTAGCGTTTGGCTAAGAAACCTATATTAATATATGCTACATTGATATTTTCACTTTAAAAGGGAAAATACCTTCAATTTTGAGAATAAGGTTCAGTATCAGAGGAGCTTATTGTATCCAGGAGCTTATTGTCACACCATCTGATGGCATACGTCAGGGGTGTGACTTACGTCTGAAACTGAATTTACCCGAGCGATCCGTGTAGACCTACAGAAAAGGCATTTACATTTTGTTATTATTACTTAATAAAACAGCCTAGAGAATTTTTTCAGCGTAATGTGTTTTTAAGGCCAATAGGAGCCTAGAAAAACATTTTTTTTTTTTGGTTTAACTGTCCTTTAAGGACATTTTTTGAAAACATAAGTCACAAAAACTGCTCAAGTTAAAGCAGACATAATCGGTTTAAAAAATAGGGTTTTTCTGGTCGTTGTGGCAGGGTTTGAGACCCCTTTTTTTTTAGTGTCTTAGTTCTTTATAACGCTTGGTAATGATTTATTGGGTAAATCTGTTCTTCCCGTTTTTAGTTCTTGTGTAGGGAACAACGCTAGTCATAAGTCCTGCTTTGACCATTAATCCAGTTCTCGTTGCCTCTTCATGAATTTGCTTCTTCCAAAAGTTTCGCACAGCACAGTCTTTTTGCACTGAAGATGAGGATCAGGAGTTGTAAGACGATTGGTGAACTTCTAAAAATCTTTTTTTTAAACTTAATACCAAGCTCACACAGTTCATACTTCACAAATCTGAATTAAAGTGAACAATGGGAAAATGTTTACAATAGTACCAGGGGGTAAAATGCGTGTTGGAGTAACGTAGCGAGAGGGAAGAAATTCAATGTTGTTTCTGATTTAACTTAGCTTTTAACAACTTAAATCGTTTCACATCAAAGGGGTAATTGAGTGAAGCCGATCCCGGGCAAGCCTTCAAAAAAGTTATGAAACAGAAATACCTCACAGAACATAATTTTTTAATTGTAATAGACTAGGCTTGTTAAAAACTTAACCGCCAAAGATATTGTTAAATCCTTAATCAACCTTGGAAGATTTGTTGCTTATTAACCTTTAATTAATCACTGAAAAATTTCTGAGTATGGACAAAATTTTAATTTAGAAACTCCCCTCCCCTAAATAGTTGTCTTAGAAACTAATATGGGCCTAATATACACAACTTGAGTAGACATGACGTTACAATTTTTCCTTTAGTTCTTTTTGACTGGTAGGCCCAAGTCCCTTTATCTTTGTGAGGAAGTTGCCTATCATTAACTATATGTGGGCATTGCAGCTTATTTAAGTGGGGAAAGAGGAAGAAGAAAAGTAAATGCAGGCTACTAGTTTTTTAATAAAAATCCAAAAATGAATATATTGATCCAGGGTTGTAGCAAATTTGCAGGGATAGCGTGAATTATATCCTTTGCACCCTGAATCTAACTTAAAATAAGTTGTCATATATCCTCCCCCCCAGCCCCCGAGAAAAATGTAAAATAAAAATAACAGCAAAATCACTTTAGTACTCATTTTGTGAATTTGGGTACAAGCAGCCTACTTTACTTATTTTTTTACAAAAAAAGTAAATCGATGCGGTAAATATTTCCCAACTTGCAAATTTCTGATCACACAATGAATCAATTTACTGTGCTCCTTTATTATTTAATTTTTATTTAATTAATTATATGAAAAAATTTTATATAAAAAATAATAAATTAAATATATTGAGTACCGTAAATGAATAGATAAATAAATGTTCCAACCCGTTTCTATTGTTTTAAAACTAATTTTTTTTTTTATCAGGCAAGGGAGGTCAGTACCGTACTAAAACTGTTTAAACCCAGGTGTTGTGGAATAACCTTGCACACAACAGGCTTTATTCGAATTAAGTTTGAAGTACTGTTACAGTACGTGTGCAAGATTATTCCCATCGTCAGAAGCGTAGGTCAGGGTAACATTTTTAGTACATTTTTTTAATGCATAGTAAGTTTTTCGGTCGGTTTTTCTTACCGTCCTTACGGGGGAGGGGGAGGGAGCAATTGCCTACCCAGTTGCTAAGGCCCTGAATACTCATCATACAGCTTTTTACCTGAACGTAAGAAAATTCGCTTCTTTTTAACTTGACCGGCGGCGATTTTGCACGATAGTTTGGTTGGAAGGACCGCGATGTTGA
>JAQIUW010000032.1:0-14487 GCA_034697105.1 Lithobius agilis | reverse complement strand
TAATGATTATCACTTCGAGTTTACCTTGAGAGACTAGAGTTTTCATACCATCGTCGTTTAAACCGTCTACGATACTTTCGTTGCAACTGAGGTCTAATATTTTCAAACTCGGGGCTGTAGCGAGGAAATATAAACCTTTCTCCGTCACATTGGTTGCACTTGCATATATAGCCGTAAGCTTCGGCACGTGTTTAGCCAGAACGCCCATAAACTTATCATCTACTCCTTCGCATCCTTCCAAAGAGAGTTTTTCTAAATTTCTGAGTGTTTTCAAACACGACGACCAATCCATTTCTTTATCGCGGTAATAATCTATCCGCAAACCTTTCAATGTCAGTCTATATTTTTGAAGGATTTTAGTTATAGTGTCCGCTTTGACGCGAATCGAGCAGCCGGATATGTACAATTCCTGTAAGTGGTCGCATTTTGAACCTAATATTTCCGCACAAGCGTTATCATACAGAAAACAGTCGATTACTCTAATGGTTCGTATTCTTTTTCCGAGGAAAAAAAAACACTGGCCGTAGAAGTCGTGTTGTCCGCAGATTTCGAGGTATTCTAAGGTTTTACTATCTTCTAAAAATTTTCCAAAATCTTTGTCCGTAAATGTGGTATACCGGAGCTTAATCATTTTTAACTTTTTCAAATTATTTACTAGCATATTCAGGTTGCGCGCCTGTATCGGCATCCAAGTCAACGTCAACCCTACCAAATTGGGACAATATGAGCAAATTATCTCGATGCCCTTTCCGACGGCCGGATCTATGAAAGCGTGATTACTTAATTTAAACTTTTGGAGGGTGAAACCACAACGAAGCAGGATGGAATCTATTGTTTTATCCGTCTCACTGTCTAGCCTAAGTTTAACGGGGTTTCGCCAAGGTACGTATCTTCCTATCGTTCTCCAATGTTTACAGACTAGTTCGGTTTTAATTCTTTCTTTCGGATTTAAATTTGAAAAGATATGTTCTAAGATTTCGTTCGGCAAGCAGTGTATGGACGACATGTAGCCGACGCGGTATTACAAAGTTAATGACTTATATGGAAAAATCCACTTATATGGAGGTCTTTAATATTCTTTCTAATATTATATTCCTATAAGATTCTAAAAATAACATAAATTTCTTGTATATTTTTCTCCTTTTTTTTTCATCATCGATAAAATAAAATAAAGAACAAAAGTACAAAATATTATTGTTTTATTATTACTCAAAGCTTAGTTCCAACCCTTGGCACGCGGTAACGTCTTTTTTGATGCCGGTGTCGGTGACGATGAGCTCGAGAGGACCTCGTAACGTACCCTGTTCGTGAATCAAATCTACGAGAACATTTGTTACGTGCGCACAGCTCGTCACATCTAATATTCTCAAATTAGGACACGAGTTAACGAAGGAAGCAAACACTTTTTCAGATAATGTCTGGTTATCTCGAATATATATTTTTTCGAGCTTGCCTCGCGATGCTAATGCATTTATACCCTCACCCGGGTTCCAATCGTTACAGCTGATATCCAGTATTTTCAAATTTGGCAACAACGATAGGAAGTATAACCCGTTGTCAGACACGGAAGAGGCATTGATATACAACGTGTGTAGCATCGAGCAACTTCTGGATAACATCTTCATTAGTTCGTCGTTTACTCCGTTACACCAGGCCATTGATAGCTCTTCTAAATTATGAGCCATTTTCAAACATGATGTCCAGTCATTAACGAATCCGATATCGTCTAAATGTAGCACTTTCAGAGTTTCGCAGTATCTCTGTACGATCCGGACTACCGTTTCGGGATTCACGCACCTGCATTGGGAAAGTTTCAGTTCTTCTAACTTGTCACACCTCGAAGCTAATATGTTCGCGAATTCCTCGTTTAACCCATAAGACGACATGAGGTTAAGTTTTCGTATATTTTCACCAAGAAAACCGAAACACTTGCCACTGATTCTGCCGTTGTCGCACAGTTCGAAGGATTCCAACGAAGAGCATTTTTGAAAGAACTTTTCCAATCCTCTCTCCGTGAAACCGAAGCTCGGTTCATTGTAAATTCCTAGCTTTTTCAGGTTCTTCGAAGCCAGTAATTCCAAGTCGGCATCTGTTAATCGTACGAAACAGAGGTTCAGTTCGGCTAAGTCTCCGCAGTATCGGCAAATAGTTTCGACGTTCGTGATTCCAGTCACGCTTAATTTTTTTAGCGAGGAACCACATCTGCTTAAAATAGCTTCGAGCATTTTACCACTTTCCCGTATTAAAATAAGTTGGCCGGGTATGTGCCACGATTTACCAATAAAATTCCATCTTTTACATACTTGCTCAATTTTGATCCTCTCCCTAGGTGTTAAAAACATAAATATAGAATTTAAACAGTCGTCAGTTAGGTCGGCCATAATAATAACTGTTAAACAGCAGCTTTTTATAGTGTTTGGATATATTAATGGTTAGCCTAGTTCAGGTAACCTTCGTCACCCGATAACTCTTTTTCGGTTAAGGAAGGCTATTTATATCCAAATACACTCGAATATTGGTAAAAAGGGAGAACGAACGGAGATTCTGCCGGCCCCGTTCACAAGCCCCGTAGACTAAACAATCGTACACATGTAAGTATCGCTGCAATTCTTGAAACTATTTAAGCTGGAGGACGAAACAACGTCTTGTGGCAGAGAGTTCCAAGTTGATACAACCCTTTCACGGAAGAACCGTTGCCGTATTTCCAGTTTTGGGTGTTGGCCAGAAAGTTTTAAATCATAACCTCTGGTACTTGTAGTAGGGAAGCGGAAAAAAATTCAGCACTGTTAATGTTCACTAAACAATGTAAGATTTTGTACTTTATGATTAGATCACCTCGTAGAAATCTTTGTTGAAGGGATTGTAGTACTGTTGTATATCATGTAGACGATCAGGATACATCTTTTCTACGTCACTTAATTCTTGTACGGATATCAATTCTATATAAACCTATTTCAATTTGTAACAAGTAATTTCAGTCCTTTCTACTTTAGGCGTTAATTTTTTTTTCCCTACATAAATTTCGTCATTCGTTTTAAATAATTATTTTCAAATATTTAAACGTCGGATAATTCTGCATCTGTAGAACTTTCAAATTCTCCGCTAGAATATGCGTCAAAGATACCCAGTGTTGGAAAGAAAGCGTATCTTATTCTGTCGGATAAGTCCAAGGATTGTAAAACACGCACGTCGTTCACGTCTGGGCCAATATCTCTGAAAAACAAAATATTATCCAAATTTTCCGGGAGTACGTGATTGAAAATTGCTCCATTTTTTATTTTTTCTAAAACGTCCGCTAAAGACTCGTTAGCCTGTTGGTTTATTTCATCTAAACTGTTGAAAGTAACCGAACCTCGAGTCGTGATTCCAGGTTCCAGTAACCTCATCAAAAAGGTCACGGGGCCTATATTAACGACCGATTCGACGAATACTTCTCTCGTAAGCGCGACCATTAATGCATTTCCGATTACGTACGATCTAGGAGACTGAGCCGTTATATCGTTCCAGTATTCGGCGTAAAGGGGATGGTTGTAACCAAAGGGAATTAATTTTAATTTCATTTCTTCCGTCGTAACGTTTTTGTAATCTGGTCTTTCTGCGGTTCCCCATATTTTTTTCAACAGTAAATTTGCGTGATTTCTACATAAAACCATCATGGGGTCATGGACGATCATTCCAAATCCTTGACCGACGTTCCATTGGTTTCGCGGTGGAATGACGAATCCAAAAACGTCTTGGAATATGTTCGTTAAAAGTCCGAGTGTTTCCAAATTTCGTTTGTTGGATCTCAAGAATTGATATTGTATATAACTCTTGTCGCGTGTGAGAGTTAAAAGTTTCGAAGCTTTACAAATTGGAATTGATTTGCCCGAGACCAGTGCGATGTGTCTGACGTTTGGAAAGCGGTCTAATACCTCATTAATCAATCTCAATTCTTGAGTGATGTAAGGCAATCGCGCCACGTCAGCCGCGATGTTTGGACACTCGACGACACTCTTGTATCGTTTTTCGAAACTCGGATATTCCGAGTCTTCTCTTCTTTCCGGGTCTACGTGTACTATAAGAGTGATTTGTTTTCTGTGAACTCTACGTAGAGTCTCGAGCCATTTTTGCCAAATGTACGGATTCGTTACGCCCTTCGGAGCAATTATTATAACGACCGCTCGCACGCCGTTCCGATCTACGTCGCACGGAAGCTGACCTTCCATTTTTGGCGCGTGTATGTAACATTTCGATACGCATCCTCGTTTGCAACTGACGTAATTACCGCAATAATGTTGCGTGTTACCGACCGTTATTACGAAGTTACACCGGCCACAACTGATTTTATTCATAATCTCTTTTTTTTTAATTAATTAAAATTCGAAAATTCGAGAAGGGATTCGGAACACCTCTTTGCCGAAGACCATTTGTCGGCATTCTTCTTTAAACGCAGCGACCCATACTTGGATACCTTTGATGGTTAGCCAATGTAAACTGAAGCTTGCGGGAGCCCAACTATTCCATACACGCTATCGAGATGTTTTCTATGGACAACCGCGGTAGAATCTATACCGGTTGTTT
The DNA here is from genome assembly GCA_034697105.1 of Lithobius agilis. NCBI lineage: Eukaryota > Metazoa > Arthropoda > Chilopoda > Lithobiomorpha > Lithobiidae > Lithobius > Lithobius agilis. Next base: position 9,924 of record JAQIUW010000032.1, on the reverse strand, counting down.
ACTGTCTTTCAGGTCTTTTTCGCAGCTTCGGCCGACTCTCGGGAAACGAATGGGTGGAGAGAGATGGGCCGTGAACTCTCCGGTGCGGACTCTACATCCCCATCGTATTCAGAGGTCAGTTTGTTCATTCTTTTTTGTTTTTCCTTCCGATTCATCGATTTCCCCACGTTCGACTTCGCACCATAGTTTAATTATTTCATCGTTAAAAATATATACTGACTCGATCTTTCCTTTAACGTTTTTCAATTTTAAATCTCCGTCGTTTTGTATAAAATACCACGGAACATTTTCCTCGTTCTTATAAATCCACTTTTGTAAACACAGCGGTTCGCCCATCAGACAACATCTTGTTACCCATCAGACAACATCACGCTAAGTGATCGTATACATTCACCCGGAGAACAAAAACACTTGCTACACTTTCTGCCGCTTTTACACAGTTCGAAGGATTCCAATGAAGAGTATTTTTAAAACAACTTTGCTAATCCTCTCTACGTGAAATAAAGCTTATTTCATTCTAAATTCCAAGATTTTTTCAGGTTCGTCGAAGCCAGTAATTCCAAATCAGCATCTGTTAATCGTACGTTGCAGAGTTTAAGTTCGGCTAAGTTTCCACAGTATCGACAAATAGGTTCGATATTTGTGATTCCGGTCATACTTGCTCAATTTTAATTCTATCCCTATGTGATAAAATCTCATGTCTAGGGTATAACCGTTACTGAAAAAAAAATAATATAAATTTCTAAAGTATTTTCCTTCATCAATAAAATAAAATATAGAAGAAAAGTTCAAAATATTATTGTTTTATTATTGCTCAAAGATTAGTTCCAACCCTTGGCATGTGGTAACATCTTTTTCGATGCCAGTGTCGGTGACGATGAGCTTGAGAGGACCTCGCAGTGTGCCCTGTTCGCGAATCAAATCTACGAGAACATTTGTTACGCGCGCACCGCTCGTCACATCTAACAATCTCAAGTTGGGACACGAGTTTACGAAAGAGGCATATACTTTATCAGATGCGGTCTGGTGATTCTGAATGTATAATTTTTCGAGTTTGCCTCGCGATGCTAATGCATTTATACCCTCACCAGGGGTCCAATCGGTATGGCTGATATCTAGTATTTTCAAATTTGGTAACAATGATAGGAAGTATAACCCGTTGTCAGACACGTAAGAGGCAGAGATATGCAACGTGTGTAGCTTCGAGCAACTTCTGGATAATACTTTCATTAGTTCGTCGTTTACTTCGTCACAAAAGACCAGTGACAGCTCTTCTAAATTATGAGCCAATTTCAAACATGATGTCCAGTCTCTGACAAATTTGATACCGTGTAAATGTAGCACTTTCATAGTTTTGCAGTATCTCTGTACGATCCGGACTACCGTATTGGGGCTCATGCACGAGCATTGGGAAAGTTTCAGTTCTTCTAAGTTGTTACACCTCGAGGATAATATGTTTGCGCATTCATTATTAAACCTATAAGACAGCTTCACGCTAAGTTTTCGTATATTTTCACCTAGAAAATACAAACACTTGCCACTGATTCTGCAGTTACCCAGTTCGAAGGATTCCAACGATGAGCATTTATTAAAGAACTTTGCTAATCCTCTCTCCGGGAAATTAAACTTCAATTGATTGTAAATTTCTAGACTTTTCAGGTTTCTCGTAGCCAGTAATTCCAAGTCGGCATCTGTTAATGGTACGCTGTGGAGTTTCAGTTCTGCTAAGTTTCCACAGTATCGACAAATAGTTTCAATGTTTGTGATTCCGGTCACACTCAATTTTTTAAGCGAGGAACCACATCTGCTCAAAATAGCTTTGAGAATTTTATCAGTTTCCCATTTTATAATAAGTTGACATGGTCTGTACCATGATTTACCCAGAAAATTCCATCTCTTACATACTTGCTCAATTTTGACCCTCTCTCTAGGTGATAAAAACACAAATATAGAATTTAAACAATCGTCAGTTAGACCGGCCATAATAATAACAATAATAACTGGTCAAACAGCGGCTTTTTATAGTGGTTGGATATAATTACAGATAGCATTCGGATAACCTTTGTCTCACGATAGCAAGCAGTGGATGGATGACATATTGCCGCCAGGTGTGTCGTACGGGGTTATTGGTCCTGCTGGTGTACGGTCCTGTTGTCATTTTGGTCCTGATGTCAAATGTCTTACAGGTTATTGGTAGGAAAGATGTAGGAAACTAAACACCGCCGCAGTACCGGCAGAAACAGAGTTGAAAATGTAGACTGAGAGTGACAGGTCTGCGGTTTTTCATGAAAAAGACAGCCAAGTGCGAGAATTATTAATGCGAATTGTACGACATGTTGAATAATATATCGAATGACACGCTTCAAGGACCATCGGACAGGCACACTCACTATCAAACTGACACTCCTCGAACCATCAGATGGACAGACACGCCCCTCAGTCTGACCCAATGTTTAATAAAAAATAACCGTCCCTCCTCTTTTGAAAAATCTGTTGAAAATCTTTCCCTTGTTCTACTATAGGTACGAACGTATAGGTATGAACGTTTGAAAAATACGTGCCGTAGCAAAACCCGAAAGTAATGAAGAGTGAGAGAAAATGATAAAACCCATCTTATCCTGTTGTGGTTTCAGAAAGTCGGAATTCATCAGATGCTTTTCATCGACCCGATTGTCCGAAATACCATCGACGTAATTTGCTCAACGTAACCTCTGCCTGTTCCGTCGTGGGATTTGTATAATTTAATTGAGTAGTTTGAAACTGTTTTACAAATAATATTGTTAATGTAATCTTTACAAACATTACTTTACGAACGCTACATTAATATTATTTATTCTCCTCATAGTAGTCCTTGTAGATAGAGGATTTATTGAAAAATATATATAGACAGAATCTATGAAATCGCGTCTAGTTAATTCCAACTTTCGGAGAGCGAACCCACAACGAAGCAGGATGGATTCTATTTTTTTTATCTGTCTCACCATAACTCTCACTGTCTAGCGTAAGTTCAACGGGGTTTCGCCAGAGCGCGTATCTTCCTATCAATCGCCAATGTTTGCAAACTAGTTCGGTTTTAATCCTTTGTCGCGGATTTAAATTAGAAAAGATACGTTGTAAGATTTCGTTCGGCAAGTAGTGGATGGACGACATATTGCTGGTGTGGGTCTAACAAAGTTAATGGCTTATATATGGAAACATCCGGGACATATCCGGGGAAAGACGGGTCCACCCGCATTGTTGATGCGAAGACAAACAGTGGAATCTTTCGTCGCCCAGTGGTCCCACCCATCATAAACCTCTGCACTGCGGTTACCCATCATAAACCTCTTTGCAGCGAGCGCGAACCAGTTGGTGTCCGCAAGGCCTGATGGTGATGATTACGTGTCGTTTTTCAGGTCCGGCCAACAAACTGTACACACCCCAGAAAGATGGTCAGGAGAGATAGACCGGAGGGAAAAACGGCAATCATTACCTCTGCCTGTTCCGTATGATTTTTAAACGGTTTGACCGGAACACTAGCCGCCGGTCGTCTATTGTCTTCCAAGTCTCTTTGGTAGTATCGGTCGAAACGGACAAACTCGGGAAGCGAATAGGTGGAGAGAGATGGGCCGTGAACTCTCCGGTGCGGACTCTACGTCCCCATCGTATTCAGAGGTCAGTTTGTTCCTTCTTTTTTGTTTTTCCTTCCGATTCATCGATTTCCCCACGTTCGACTTCGCACCATAGTTTAATTATTTCATCGTTAAAAATATATACTGACTCGATCTTTCCTTTAACGTTTTTCAATTTTAAATCTCCGTCGTTTTGTATAAAATACCACGGAACATTTTCCTCGTTCTTATAAATCCACTTTTGTAAACACAGCGGTTCGCCGGTAGAATTTGATAACCGCGCGTAAATTTCTGCGCAATCCGGATGAGACTCGTTACAGGTCTTGCCACTATACAGCGTGTGCTCATTCCCTTCGACGGTATTCAAATCGAGTTGATCGCCGATGTATCGTTTTAAAACGTCGAAAATATCTTCATCATCGGGCTTGATCCAGCCTTGCGGATCGAACATACCGCAACATGGAATTCCATATCCGTTCAGGTTATCAAAATTAATCGATGGTGTAAGTTGGTATACGTTAGCGTAGTATTTTGGGATAAAATGAATTTCTTCATTTTCGACAAGGTCTTTAATATTCTTTCTCCAATCCGTCATAATTATTCTTTTTTACCTATTCTTTTTTTCTATTCCGTCATTTTAGTATATGTTATAACCTTTACTCGTACGTTATAACATACCTCTGTCTGTTCCTCGTTTTTTTGGACAAAGTTCTTCAAACCCAGACCCAGAAAATTCCATCTCTTACATACTTGCTGAATTTTAATTCTATCCCTAGGTGATAAAACCAATCGTCAGGTAGGTCGGCCATAATAATAATAAAATAACTGGTCAAACGGTGACTTTTTATAGTGGTTGGATATAATGATGACTAGCCTAGTTCAGCTAACCTTCGTCACCCGATAACTCTTTTTCCTTTAAGCAAGGATTTTTATATCCAAATACGCTCAAGTTGATAAAAAGGAGAACGAACGGAGATTCGGCTGGCACTACCGTTAATCACCAAAAACCTATTTGTAACGTACATGGACCGGTTGGTTTCCTACGTTTAAGCAACGAGAGTTTTTCTAAATTTACGAGTGTTTCAAACCGGACAGTTACTCCATTTCTTTACCGCGATAACCGCAAACCTTTAAATATTAGTGTACGTATTCAACGTAGTTTCTCAATGAGATTCTGCCGGCACTGGGGTGGCGATTGGTTTCCTACATCCTTACCACCAATAACCCGTACGACATTTGACAACGGGACCAATACATCAACTAGACCGTACACCAGCAGGACCAATAACCCTTTCTCTACAGGGCTGGTGATGCTGATTACGTGCCATTTTTCTGGTCTTGTATGTTATCCTACCAATAACCCGTACGACACTCGACAACGAGACCAATACCCCAACAGAACTGTAGGCCAACAGGACCGACATCCCATAAGATATTTGATCGATCTGGAAAGATCGTCCAGAAGGATCGTGCGAGTCGATCCGGAAAGAATGTTATGCACTTATACCATTCTAAAAATAATACAAATTTCTAGGGTATTTTCTTCACTATTTCTTTTTATTTCTTCATCAATAAAATAAAATACAGAATAAAAAGTTTAAAATATTATTGTTTTATTATTACTCAAAGATTAGCTCCAACCCTTGGCACGTGGAAACGTCTTTTTCGATGCCGGTGTCGGTGACGATGAGCTTGAGAGGACCTCGTAGTGTGCCCTGTTCGCGAATCAAATCTAAGAGAACATTTGTTACGCGCGCACCACTCGTCACATCTAGGAGTCGCAAATTGGGACACGAGTTTACGAAGGAGGCATATACTTTATCAGATGCGGTCTGGTGATTCTGAATGTATAATTTTTCGAGTTTGCCTCGCAACGCTAATGCATTTATACCCTCACCGGGGTTCCAATTGGTCGAGCTGATATCCAGTATTTTCAAATTTGGTAACAACGATAGGAAGTATAACCCGATGTCAGACACGTGAGAGGCAGAGATAATCAACGTGTGTAGCTTTGGGCAACTTCTAGATAACATCTTCATTAGTTCATCGTTTACTTCGTCACACCAGTTCAGTGACAGCTCTTCTAAATTATGAGCCATTTTCAAACATGATATCCAGTCTCTAGCGAATTTGATACCGTCTAAATATAGCACTTTCAGAGTTTTACAGTATCTCTGTACGATCCGTACTACCGTACTGGAGTCCAGATACCAGCATTGTAAATGTTTCAGTTCTTCTAAGTTGTCACACTTCGAGGCTAATATGTTCGCGCATTCATTATTTAACCTACAACAAAACGCCACGCTAAGTTTTCTTATATTTTTACCTAGAAAATACAAACACTTGCCAGTGATTCTGATGTTGTTACCCAGTTTGAAGGATTCCAACGATGAGCATTTATTAAAGAACTTTGCCAATCCCATCTCCGTGAAATTAAACTTCGGTTCATTGCAAATTTCAAGACTTTTCAGGTTCGTCGTAACCAATAATTCCAAGTCGGCATCTGTCAATGGTACGCCGCTAAGTTTCAGTTCGGATAAGTTTCCGCAGTATCGGCAAATAGTTTCGATGTTTGTGATTCCGACCACACTCAATTTTTTAAGCGAGGAACCACATCTGCTTAAAATAGCTTCGAGAATTTTATCACTTTTCCGTATTATAATAAGTTTACGGGGTCTGTGCCACGATTTACCCAGAAAATTCCATCTCTTACATACTTGTTCAATTTTGACCCTCTCTCTAGGTGATAAAAACGCAAATATAAAATTTAAACAATCGTCAGTTAGGTTGGACATAATAATAAGAGTAACTGGTCAAACGACGGCTTTTTATAATGGTTGGATATAATTATGGCCAGCATTTATGTAACATTGTATCACGATACCGTAGCTCTTTTTCGTTTAGGCAAGGCTATTTAATAAAGGCTAGTTGATAAAATGGTTACGTAAATTACCCATCGTAAATGTCTTTTGCAGAGTGTGTGGACCAGTTGGTTTTGTACAGGGTTGGCGGCGGTGATTCCGCGTCATTTTTCTGGTCTGGTACGTTATTCCACCCCGTACGATATTCGACAACCCGTAAAACTTTATAAATTCTTTGCCTATAAAATAATATGGTACCGTGAAGTTGTATAAAGGTGATGCGTTCCTCAGGGAATCCAGGAACGCGACAAGTCGCCGCATCATCGCCCAGTGGTCCCACCCATCATAAACTTCTTTGCAGCGAGCGCAAAGAAGTTGGTGTCCCGCAAGGCCTGATGGTGGAGATTACGTGTCGTTTTTCTGGTCCGGCCAACAAACTGTACACACCCCAGAAAGATGGTCAGGAGAGATGGACCGGAGGGGAAAACAGCAATCATTACCTCTGCCTGTTCCGTATGATTTTTAAACGGTTTGACCGGAATGGCGTGACAGTCACTCTAATCCTTCAAATTCGTATCCCGACGAAACACTAGCCGCTGATGTTGTGATTTTCGCGGATTTCACGGTATTCCAACAATCTCTTATCTTCTTAAACCGTTCTAAAATCTTTGCCTATAAATATGGTACCGCGAAGTTGTATATTTTGCATCCTCATCGAGCAAACTCCAATGAACTACAACATAGCTTCTATGTAACAATTTGCTAAAAGTACCGAGAATACGCGTCGGCGAGTGGTTTAACTCGGTACATGGAGCTCGCTCTCGTCGATCTTGTTACGCGTTAGTATCCGAACTAATACTTGGAGTAGACAGTGCGCCGGATGCGGACCTGCTTGTGATGCGAGTGAATCGACACTACCAAGGTTATGCGTTGCTCAAGGTATCCAGGAACACGGCAGATCGCCGCATCATCAAAGTTTCATCCTTGATTGTTTACCGCCGTATCAACCAAATCTTGCGGAAACAGAACGGGTGACCGTTCATTCATTTATTTAAAAATGCGATAAAAATATATCTCTTTCTATTTCTAAGAAGCCTAGCAGACTAAGATGCCGGCTGGTATTTGGCAGTTGCTTCCCGATATAGTCGTAAGAACAGTCTTTTGTTGCCTGGAGATTACTGATTTATCGTCCTGCGCCCGCGTATGTAAATCGTGGAACAGAACTTTTAATGAAAATTCACTGTGGAAAGAATTTCTCCGTCGAGACTGGAAGGTTTCGAAGCAAGATTGTGGGCTGGAAGAGTACAAGCGTTTATGGTACCACGTCCCGCGTGAACCATTCGAAATACGAAACCAGCACAAAGCCGCGGTGTTACATGTTACCTTTTCTAATGATGGTAAAATGTTCGCATCTTGTTCGGATGATTGTTCCGTAAAGCTGTGGAGCGCGCGTTACCCCGTAACGATAGTACGCGACATCAGCTTGAAAGAATACGGTACAACGGTTGTGTATTCTAGATTTAACGAAAGTGACGATCTTCTTTTGGTATTAGTCCTTCGGTGCCCAGGGATCGGCGAAATGTTAATTTTCGACATTCGCGATGGATTCACTTTGTTGCAAAGGACCTACACTAGAGAAACTAATCGGACATCAGTCGAATGGTTTAACGAGGAAAGTTTTGTCTGCGATTACAACACTGAGTTTCGCAACGGTATCACGCATACCACATTCATGGTGAAAAATGTCTGGTCAGGAGAGATGACCTACAAACACCTTTTCGTTTATCGCGAGACTCCCGCGTGGATTGAGAACTTGGTTCTTACAAACCACAAAACAAACTCCGAGGAAAAAACTATGATATTTACGATCGAGTGGGACGAACCTCGGAAACTCTTTTTTACCGTGATTGGATCTTCAGAAACCACCCGTCGGCACTTTAGTATGGGTGGGATCATCTTAGGAATGACTTTATCTTCCGACAAACGATATTTATACGTAAATATTCAACCAGATGAAAACAAGAAAGAAATCAAAATTCATATTGCGGATCTTTTTACTATGGAGGAGTCTGGAACTGGAATGAGTTATAGTAACTGCGGTCCGCTGATGTTTTTGGAAGTTTCTCATAAATTCGTTGCAAGCATGAATCATTACCTCCACCTGTGGGACCGAAGTCATGGAATTTCATTGAAGTTTCCACTCGTAAATAACGTGAATTCCATCGCGCTCAATCCCACAGATCCTGAAATGCTGGTAACTGTGGGTAGCTGTCTGGTGGTCTGGAGATCGAAAAACCAAATAAATAAAATTAATGAAAATTTTTATTCTGTTAATAAATAATATTCTTGGAGAATTCTTGTATACTGTCATAATTATTTTTCCTATATTCTTTCGTTTTATTAGAGGTTCTTCGGAAGAGGATAGGCGTTTTACATTTCAAAGAGAAATGTAAAACGATACTAAATAATATAATAACGTAAGACATTTCGATTGCGTCGTGCTGCCGACACCTACTGACCTGTTTTAAAATCGCTCAGTCAGCTGCAGGTGACTAACGTTACCCCAAAGTTGCGTGCTGACTTGTCAAGTGGTGTTGCGGCCTTATCACTAGCCGATTTTACTAGTAATTTATGGCAAGGAAGAGGATGGTAGTCTGCACGCAGGTGGGCGCGGATGGGAAGCAGGGTGCTAGTTCTCATATATACAACTTCAAGTTACCGTCGTACCTTGAGACCGTGACTACACAGCTAGCTTCTACTCGTACACGGGGATGCGGCTTGTTGTCTTATGGTAGTGTCCACTATGCTTCATCTTTAGAGGTCTAGTCTCAAAATAATAATCGACTTTAAAGCCATCATTTACGATTGCAGGTCAGCCGACTGTACTGGCTGGCAACATGGCAGCACCATCTTGACAGTGGCGCAGTAGCTACAGTGAGCAGCAAACGGATGGTGCTATAGGCGACGTCTTGTATTGCAGATGGTCCCGTCAGGGTGGAACTTTTTTCTGAAACACCAGAAGTTCGGACGATATGTTCCCCGGTGGTGGTTTGGCCACGGACCACACCTGCTTAGACTCCAGCGCGGCGAGTTCGACTTGCATCGCCTCAAGCCAGTCCGACCGGTCAGGCAACGCCGTGGCTTCATGGTAGGTATTCGGTACGGCCATATGAACATGTTCTTGTCGACGCCGCTCGTCCATGTCCGTTCCCCTTAAAAATTTGGGAGGACATGGAAAGTTATTTTTTGCTTGAAACGTGGTACCATTGACTTTTAAACTATATGCTCAAAATCGAAATTCCTCCACTATAAATTCCTCATCGAACCCACGCAGCTTTCCGTTGGTCTTTACTTTTTTTTCACGTCTCATAATGCTCCTCCGATAATTTTCCAAAAGTCCGGTGGCCACTAAAATAGCTAAAACTTTATTATAAATACACGCAAACAGAAAA